>CM031961.1:19254987-19487487 GCA_018749465.1 Paracanthobrama guichenoti | reverse complement strand
TAACTTGAAAATCCTTTTTAATCTTATTTGTGTCACAGAAACACACCCCATTTCCCAAGCAAGCGCTAAACGAAATGAATATTTGAAGTCCAGAAATAGGATCTTTCAGGAACAGCCAGGTTTCAAAAACACCACAGGACTGAACGCAAGGCAAAAAGAACAAGAGATCATGTGGTATGTGTTTTATCTGTTTTAATTCCACTAACATGAAATCCAGATCCCTCCGCCCACCCTCCATAACAAATAACAATAATGCTGAGTGTTCTGTATGAAAATTCAAAGACAGTTTCTAGGCAGCCCAATCAGCCAACTCCAGTCACCCTGATTAACTAAAGCCACATGCATTTTAGGCAAGTATCAAAAGAGTAAACAAAACAAACTAAAAACCGCTTTAGTAAGTAGTAGTACAAATAAAACAAAACCAAGAATCCTAATAGAAAACGGTATTAATCAGATAAGCACATGAAAAGCGTTACTCCGGTAACAAGACTTTTATATCAAAGTTACAGTATAAGCCATGTGTCAAGTCTTTTTGATCTTAGGTCTGGTTGACAAAGAGATTGTATGCGTTATTCACCAATGAGAAACACTTGACAACTGAAGTAGAATGTCTTGCACAAGCCCAATCTGACACAAGTATTCGTTCATACTGACTTTTGGTTTATTTCCCATGATTCTTTAGGAAAATGAAGAATTCAGTCTAAGCCACAAGAAACCCATCACTAAATGTTCCCCTAACAAACTCAGAAACGGTTTCATACTCGCTCTCTCTCACACATATGCACCAACAACAAAGTTGATGTTGGCTTCATGGTGACTCGCATCAGCATCCCAGTGAGCATATGCAAGAGCACACATCAAGCCAACGATCTATTTTGCGTCCTCCAATCCACGATTAACACATTTTAAAGACAAACAACTGCTGTTTGCCCTCCTTCCCCCCCCCTCCCCCAAACAAACACACGTACACAAACAGTCTTTCCTTCGCACTCTCAAATCCAAACACACACATAAATGACGGGCTGGTGAGTATGAAGCTGGAACTGTAAAAGCGTCAGCGTTGTCTCTCGCTGTGCTGACTGAAAAGGTTCTTTGTAGAGTTGGCTTTAGTTTTCCCGCCCCTCCTCTGTGTCCTCACCGTCGGCCTGATTGTCAGAGGTCCACAGCTGAAAATCAAAGGGGACACATTCATCCGCTGAAATTTCTGTATATTTCTGACATTTTAAATACAGAAAATTAAAAAGGTAGAAAGGAACATGATGCATCTAGAGTTGCACATCTTTTTCTTTGCTGATAATGAATATAGTGGAATTCCGATTACAGTTTATAATTTAAACTGATAAAGTGCACAGCATATTTTCCTGCAATACAGTTTTTTTGTAATGTGGACATAAGACCTAACCGGCATCATCCATCAGTGTGCACGCTCTCTGAGAATTATTTCAAGATCTATACACAGTTAACTTGTGTTTGAGCTTTATAAACGGGTAATCTGTAAGTAATAGAGGTGTTCTCGTCGAGGTGAAAAGCTGTCTCGTGTCATATTGTCATGACGGAGTGTGAGGGGTTAGGATAGATCATGCCATGGCAACGTTTACATTACGCCTCCACTGTCGTTTCCCTTTTTATAGAAATAAAAACATTTTAATTCCAGTGGATAACAGTCGCTTCAATTCCATCCAACACAAGTTGTTCGAGTCGACCATAGTGCGCAGCACTGATCACGTGACGAGAAGACTGACAGGACCGTGGCGGAGGAATCGTTGCGCAACAGAAGTGTCAGACAAATGTCTTATCTTTTAAAATGCGTGTTCAGCCCCACCGCTCCCTATTCACAGAGTATATACAATCGCGAAATTTAAAGTGAGCATAAACCCGAGCACGCATTCAAGCGCGATTTCAGTAAGTTACTGCTGATTAAAAGCGGCTCCCTGAGGCATGCAAATATTTCCCAATATATAAACTATCTTAGGCTGGGATGTGTAGTACCATATCTAAGCTCAGTATCATGCTTGAAGAAAAATTCAGTCTATTTACACTTTGAATATTGAGATGGTACTTTGATTATGGTTGCGCTTATTGTTTGCACTTAATATCTATGATCAATTTGTGGAAAGTTGTAGAAGCTCATAGATCATGTGCAGTTCTAAGGTCTGAAGAGACATTCTTACAGGACAATCGTACATTTCAAAATGCACCTCCAGACTATTTTTCTAGTCATGTATTTTACAAATTTGGCAAAAAAGCAATGCGTTCATATGATTTAAGGCTGTGTTGTGCCACGTTGCATTTTTTCCCCCAATGTCTCACATCATCATAAACTCTGTATTTTTAAGTTAAAGGGATCATGAAATTCATTTTCAGATCTTTATATTATATTTCTGCAGGTTAGTTCAGATATTTGCAAAACAATTAAATAAATACATTTTCTTCCTCATTTTCACTGTCAAAAAACTAAACAGGGCAAATTAGCATAAGCAAATTCCAAAAAAGTTCAGATTTCTATATTTTCTATAGTTGACGACGCACAAATTAAAGAACACTGACGCAGCCGGGTCATTTCCATAAGGGCCAATGAAATCTACCAAGAGCAGGGCAAATTAGCTTCTGGTTTTAGACATGCTGTTTTGGGAGGTAAATGGTGCGAATACCAGTAAACTGGTGAGCATAAACCTTAGAAAATAACCTTGCATGATTAATTTAAATACTCTCCTGCCATAAATGTTGCATCTGAAAGGGAAACTCCTATAAATGCATATGCAATAAGGTTAGTTTCAAGGGGTGTTGCCTCTTTCAGAGAGCAAGAAATTATGTGATTGGGGAACTTTACCGCACCAATTTCAGGCATTTCGGGATAATGGAAAATCATATTTTAAACTAGGGAGCTTTGAGAGAGTAACCTCTTATACATGTAAATATCAAGGACATTTTGATTTTAAAAGTAGTTAAACTCTGAAAAACATGTCTGCTTTCCATTCCATTGAACACTATCTAGCTGTTTTTGAATACAAGAGTACATCACATTTGAATTCCTCTAACATGCATTTCACACTTGAATACCTGCATATATTGTACAAGTAAAATGAATAAACTTGCTGTATTCTACTAATTGAGACATTTCAATGAATGTCCAATCAGTATGAGGATTACAGTGGTATTATTGCATAATTATCAACCAAGAAATTCCCAGTTCTTCACATGTTAGTACTAGGTTAATATCACAGAAAAACAAACTCACTGTCAGATTGTCTCTAAGTAGCTGCATGATGAGTGTGCTGTCTTTATACGAGTCTTCAGTTAACTGGTCCAGCTCAGCAATGGCATCATCGAAAGCCTACATAAAAACAGATAAATGAATAAAAATAAGCATTACATTTAATTAACACAAAAGCTCAAGGGGCATTATTCTGTGTATGATTCATGAGTTTCATGAGCACCCATTCTAACCTTCTTGGCCAGTTCACAGGCCTGCTCTGGAGAGTTCAGGATCTCATAATAAAAGACTGAAAAATTGAGAGCCAGGCCCAGGCGGATGGGATGAGTGGGCTGCATGTTGTCTTTGCTGATGTCAAAGGCAGCCTGGTACCCTTCCTGAGACTTCTGGATGATATCTGTTTGCAAACGCAAAGAAATTATTTATGCAAGAATCATTTCATAGTTTTTTAATATTTTTATCCAGCAAGGTAAAAGACATGTATAATTTTACAATAGATCTCCATTTCAAATAAATGCTGTTCTTTTGAACTTTCCATTCATCAAAAGAATCCTAAAAAAATTAAAATCACAGTTTCCACAAAAATATCGTGCTGACAATTTTCAACATTGATAAGAAATGTTTCTTGAACAGCAAATCAGTATATTAGAATGATTTCTCAAGGATCATGTGACACTGAAGACTGGAGTAATGGTGCTGAAAATTCAGCTTTGCCAGGAATAAATTACATATAAAAAGTTAAATTGTAATATTTCACAATCTCAAATAAATACATCCTTGGTGATCATAAAAGACTTCTTTCAAAAGTAATAAATCTTACCGACCCCAAACTTTTAAACAGTAGTGCATCTAAAAGATTTATTCTTCAGGATTTGCTGTTTCATGCCCTCTCCTTGCCTTGTGTATGAGACCATTAAAACAGACGTTTCAATAATTAATTATATATATATATAAAATTATTGAAACGTCTGTTTTAATGGTCTCATACAGATTGGTCTCAATCAGTTCTTTCTGTCCATATCAAGGGACAAAAACACAGTTTCAGCATTTTGTTTCAGTCCCCTCTCAAGTTCTGTGAGGAGTGTTAATAGACCTGATTCACAGCAGCGCCATCTTTGATTTTTAACAGGAATGAAAGCGAGGCTGTGATGGATACACATACATCTCTTCAGGGGGTTGACTTATTTAAAGTGTGCTTAAATAAAATATAAGTGGGTAAATATTTCTTGTGATTTCTTACTGAAAAAAAAAAATGGCAGTGGAGAATATACTTTCATTTGGACTACATTTTTTACTCTTTCAGATCCGATATTAACATTTTGAATCTGCCTAATGATGGTTATTATAAAGGAAAAAAAACTAAGCCATTTCAAAACTTCAAACAAAATGAGATATTCTCTTCTCATTTTTCTTCTCTTCTGCACACTTAAGCGTTGTCAGTAAATACTGTGGTGCATTAAAAGCTTCTGCCTGTATTGATCTGTGCTCAGAGAGAAATACATAAATATCTGCAGAGAGGCAGCTCTGTAAAAAAAAAAAAAAGTGTTTCACACACAGTGATTGTTCATTTGAAGAGCTTTACGAGACAGTGGCCAAGCGGTGCATATATTAAACCCACCCGCAGGAGGTTCTGCCTACTGCCGACACCCAGCTGGACAACACACATAAGCCAGATGCTGTTGCCATGGTGATGATCACACAGCCCATCATGCTGACAGTAGTGGGTCATCGGCTGCTTGAGCTCAAATAGACCAGCGATATTCTTTCCTCTCTCGTAAGAATCTATGAAAAACCTGCAGATTAACTATAATACTCTACAAACATAGGCTGATCTAGGATCTGCTGCACGGTCTGGTCCTGTCGTTTCCACAGATGGCAGCTTCAGCCAGATCATTCTCTCCTGTGCTGCCATAGAAACACACCAGGCTCTTAAAAATTCATCAAACCCTGCAGGGAGAAGAAGCAGCCCTAATAACCTCGTGCATCTATCGGAAAGAGTGAATTATTACTTCCACATAGGACATACTGAGACATACTCAGCCAAAGACCACATGTGAAGGGAAATCACTCATTAGCCTCATTAATGGAATGAAAGAAGGTAGAGCAAGATTGTGCTTCTGAATCTGCAGCTGAGATGTCAGCTTGTGGTGAGAGAAAGACTGGACGGTGAAAAATAAAATAAACATTTGCGCGGATGCACACAAAAATCAACAACTCGTCAAAAATTCACAACCAAATCACTCGATTGGGCTAGTTTTTTGTAATAAAGTAGAGATATTAGCTACAGTGAGGATATTACATGCGGGCTCAAGGCACAGGAGGCATAAAAACGTCACACTGGACGTTCTCAAATTAATCTGCAAGTAGCTTGTGTCTCAAGAGCTTTATGAACTAGGACACAAGACCTTCAGATCTAAACCTCCATCCTTCATTTCCAAATATATAATTAATGAAAACTCTGAGTCTGTGGCTACTTAATGTGATTCTAACTCTATTAAGAGGGTTAATTTACTGACCCCCTGAGTTCAAAAGCATCAAACACGATCAAGTAGTGGTTAAGGAAAACTCAGTCTCTTCCAAACCCCAAACTTCCATACTTAGTAATGTTACTAAGCTCAGATATGTGGATAAAGAGCATTTTTAATAAGATGGGGTTATTTTTAGTACTTAAAAAGTATTTATAATTGAGACACTTAGCTTAAAGGGGTCATGAGATGCTATTGTAAAAGTTCATTATATTGTTGGGTGTAATAGAATAGGTTAACATGCTTTAATGTTTAAAAGCACATTATTTTTCACATACTGTACATTACTGGATCTCCTCTATTCCCAGTGTCTGAAATGCACTGATTTCTACAAAGCCCCTCCTTCCGAAAAGCTCAGAATGCTCTGATACACCTCAAACTTGTTGGAAACGTCAGTTAATAATAATGTTGTCGGTTTTACTCTATCATTTCGAGCCCAAATCGGATTCTAAAAATGTGGATGATCAAGCCGATCAATCGGACATAACTTTGCAAGCACAACTTGAGCAGAACACTTCACAGTGGTAAGTAGCCTTTAGCCACGTTTCCACCACAGGAACTTTCCCCAGGAACGAAGGACTTTGGGGTGACACTTGGTGTGTTTCGATCGCAGGAACACTTGGTGTGTTTCAATGCAGGAACAAACTCTAAATGAAGTTCCGGGGGACATTTTTACCTGGAACTTCATTTAGACCCTGGTTCCTGCGGTCGAAACACACCAAGTATCACCACCAAGTCCTTAGTAATGTAGTACTTTTTCAAAGTTCAGGAACTTTCGGGGGTGGGACTTGTGCACTGAACATGCTGATTGGTTGAGTTCACACAGCATCTTATTTCAACCTAAAAGTCTGTTGCAGTGCATGCAGTAAGAGTTGTTTGCTATTCGAATCAACAATGGAGTTTAAAAAATAAGACCGATGACGAGGTTCAGGCTTTACGCTTATATGCGTAGGACGAAATCCAGTGTAAACTGGAAAGTCGCGCGAAGTCCTACGTCACCTACGATTTGCTTTCGTATCCAAATGCACAGCGACATGATGACAACACCTCAATTCACTGAAACCTTGCCTTCTTTCTTTGCGCATGCCTTTGGGCGGGTATTATGCTAATATTTCTCATTGTGACATGGATGTTTGAGGAAGTAATATCTGGACAGTTTTAGGTAGGTCTGGAACAATGTTGTCTAGTAGATGGAATAAATCATTTTGTGGGAGACTAAGAGCTCAGTAACTTTGTAGATCAGATACATGCACAAAGAGCTACATTACACACTAAAAGGAAAACATTAAAAAGCATCATACAACCCCTTTAAAGTAATGCATTCTTAGATTGTCTTATTCATGAGATGCTGCTATAGATGTTGCCTAAAACAAGGTATTGGGTATAAGCAGCATCGTTTTGCTGCATAGCAGCCTTTGTGTTGGCGTGCCTATGATTTCTCTAGGTAGGCAGCTGGAGAGTTTGGAGCAAAGCCAGTATATTAGCTCAAGGACAAACAAATGAGTAAAACAAGATATTAAAATCACTACAAGAGTTATACTGGCAGTTATGTAAGACTATTCGTGTGGACATTCTAGGTCTGTTCCAAAAGCTAGTGGGCTGTCAACCTGGACAGCATTTTAAGGCATCAGTAGCTGCGTTTCCAATACCCTTCAAATTGCGCAAATTGAAATAGCGATTTAAAAATACGCCCAGTGGAAACAGGTCAAAGCAAATACTTCCATTTTTACGCTCGCTTGAGGTTTTTCAGGCAATTCAAAAAAGGACTATTTTGCAAAACTGCAACTTTTTTTAAAGATGACGCAGTTTGTTTGGACAGAAGACGAGAGTTTTTTATTCCTTATTTATTGCCCTATTGTATTGCACAATTCAAAAAAGGTTGATCTGCTCATCCAGAAACTCTGAATCCACAGTTCCTCTGTGAATTAGTCTACTATAACCTCCCAGAAACACCTCATACATGGACGCTCCAAATATAAGGGGTTTTACTTGTCATTAATGCTTGGATAACATGCCTACGTCTCCTTCGATTGAAAATAATGGCTAGTGCGGTGGCTGTGATCTACATAAACCTACCAGCATCCGTTGGCATAATTTTTGGAATGACTTGTCGCAAGAGGAAAAAATTATGTTTTAGTCGCATAACATTGGTTAATGGAAACCCCATCATTTCGCAATAGTTTTTATCAACATTCAGAAAACATTGCAAAAGTTTTCCGCAAATATATAATGGAAACCTGCCTATTGGCTCGCTCCTGCTTTAAAAAAAAAAAAAGCATTAAATGTTAGGGCTGGCTAAAAAAAAAATAAATTTTTTTTTATTTTAATCTATTCTCTTTTTTTAGGAACCAAAAAACCAAAAACAAAGCCATTAGATTCTTAAGAATAAGAATAGATATTTAAGTACATGCTGTTTTCAGTTGATGAATGAACAGAATATCGTAGCGTGCCTCCAATGCATCCAATAAATTGCAGTAAGCTTTGTGCTTTGTTTTTTTTTATATGAAAAGACACAGATTTCAAATTCTGTCCCTATTATTATGAAATTCAAATAATAAATATAGTTTTGGGACTCTTTAATGTGGCGTGACAGATCGCTGTTGCCGCCTCAGATCAAGCAAAGCGCACGTCAACTGATCCTCTCTTCAGCTTTACTACTAGTTGCAGCACGAAATTTCATTAGTATTATAACATAATAAAAACTTTCTTGTGTGTAATTTAAGTGTTCGTATACAAATCAGTTAATTTTAACCTTCAATATTATAGTAATGTAGTCCCAACTGACTCCCTGTACAGTTTACAGCATTTGTTGAGAGATTTGTTTCCTTGAGAAAATCTGCCATGTACTGTACTTAAAATTTCGGAATTGAAAGCTTGTGAATCGAAGTCGAATCGGGAAATTTAAATCAATACCAAGCCCTAACTAACATAATGCCAATTTCTAAGATATCTCATTTATCCAAAATCTAAAGACATTAGGATTGTTGAAATTAATCATTGCAGTAACAGACCATAATCGATTATAGACTACTGGTGTTTCTCTGACGTCATTCGTTGCATACGCGCTTCTCACGCTAGCGTAAAATGGCAGCGGGAAGTGAAACACAAAAGTGAGTAATAAAAAAAAAATTCACCCACAACTTTAACATTTACAGCGGGCGAGCGCGAGTGTATAAGCGCAAGCATGTGTGTAAGTTATTGTACCTTAAGTACGCTACTTGACAGTTTCATGTGCTTTTAGTAGCCTGTTTACTAGTTCTAAATGCCAGTGTTTCCCACAGATTCGAAAGCAATTTGTGGTGGTGGCTCCGGGGTGAGGGGTGTTCCATGTTAGACTGGGTGGCTGGTGGGGGGTATATAAGTATTTCTAAAAATATTACGATGCACGTTGTTAACGTTTTAAAATTTCACTTTAAAAAAAAAAATCTAGTGTTTGATTATGTCTAAATATGTATTCAAATGCAAAACCTAAAAATAAGTAAGCTGTTATGATCTGCAATACTTTGAGCAACTACACTAGATACATGTATATTTATTAAAGAGCCATACAGGCACCTAGTGGGTAATGGCATTACAAATGAAAATTATAATTTTTCCAGCCACAAAATTACTGTAATTTGCTTCTTTGCATTGGAATTCACTATTTTAACCTTAATTACTGCACATTGTAACGTAAATAATAGAAATATTAGAAGAAAAATATTTTAAGTGGTCATTAATGGACCATAATTATTGCACAAATAGTATTTAGTACCAAAAGATCTCCACAAAATATTCAATAAATATTATTAAACTAAAATATAGAACATTTATTTAATTGAAAAATAGTTAAGGTGTATGGTCACATTTGACTACCAATAAGTATGAGTGTGACCAATTAGTAAGGAATACCTGACGGCTAAGTACAAGAAAAACATTAACATTAACAATGTTGCATCTCCATAATAAAATGATACTGTAAATGTGGTTGACGTAATAATCAATGCACTCTATGCTGTACGGTTTACCAAAAAATGGCTGCAAATGCCTGTATAGTGAAGCTGTTGTCTATCCGCTTAAGCCATTCAAATGTATTGACAGCGCTGGCTTGTTTAGAACTAAATGAGAGCTCCATGAACCACGTGACCGCGCGCGCCACCAGGAGATGAACGCATGTCACAACTCTGTTTTTCAACGGCTCTGGCTTTAACTGTTATGCCACATTAAGTGTGCCAAAATGCTATTTATTGCTTGAATTTCGTATTAAAACTTTATTTGTTTCACATCAAAAGCAGGTTTGGCAATTTACTTGGGCAGAGAGCATGAGACAGAGCCTGAAAGCATGTCTCACGCCAAATGCGTGAGAGTTGGCAATCCTGACGGTCGTATGGGAAAGCACCTTGTGTTTGTGTGTGAGAAGAGCAAGAGAGCGCAGGGAAAGGAAATGCAGCTGAACGAATATGCTGCGTACACGGAAAAAAAAATATGAATAACGAAACGCAATATGTGGCGGCCGGTGTTGATTCTGTGGCGCACCGCCACGTATTAGTCTATGTGTGGGAAACACTGCTGAATGCTCCTGTCGTCTGCTGTGTTCAGACTTAAGTTGTGTTTGATGTTTGCTACATTTAGAAAGTATACTTTCTTGGAGCATATAAAACAAAAAGGGAGTTCATATATCTGACTGCTTGTACTCATTAACGAAAATTTAGCCATGTACAGTAATAATGAAAATTGAGGATTCAACGAATCGTGATGCATCGTGATATCAAATCGAAGACATGATAATTGCAGCTTACATTCTGAACCATAAACCATTTCTGTTCTAAAAGATTTTGTGCAACATTCCCGCAATAATCAGCCATTCAGGGTGTGGAAGCACAAGTAAAGACCTGTTCCACTGTTCCACTCAAAAAAAACAATTTGCATGTGTGTGATGGAGGTGTGGCTGCACAACTCTCAAGTTTAGAGACACCATGCTGAACAAAGACCGTCTAATATTTGGATCGGTTTCTCAAATTATATTAAGGAAAGACAAATGTGCATCTTGTATAAACCTTATATAAATGTTGTATGAGAGAAACTCACTGGCTTTCTCGTCTCCTGTGGCAACCTCTGCCAGGTAGCGGTAATAGTCTCCCTTCATCTTCAGGTAGAACACCTGGCTCTCTGCTGGAGAAGTGGTGCGGATCAGAAACTTGTCCAGGAGATGCTGCGGATGAGAGACAGAGGAACCTGAACATGCAGTCCAAGACAGTAACATTTCTAACAGACTACTTTTCCAGCGACCACTTTCAAGTAGCAAAGTCAAAAACATAATGGACTAAATACAAAGTATGAACTGGCTGAATATGAGTCAACTTAGAGAACAGATCATTTAAAAAAGGACTTCTAAATGCCAAAATTTTGAATCATTCACCATCACCCCGGATGAACAAAGATGACGCAACTGGGACTGAACTGAAAACTATGTATCCTAGGCACAAGATATGATGACAGTTTTCACAGACCAACCAATGAATAATCATCAGGATATCAGAGTGATGCTACAAATTACATCACATATCAGTAGAATGCAATAAAACAGTAACAACGTAATATTGAGCTGTCCTAATATGATGCTTAACTCACACACTCCTTGTCAGTGAACAAGTACCAAGATTCCCACACTTTCTGCTCAATGAATGTCTATGATTTTTCTATAGAGATTTTTATGGAAACATATCAAGATTAATAGCTGCTCAAATTACCTAGCTGCAAAACTCTGGAGCTTACTGTCCAATCAAGGTTTATTTTATCTATCTATATTTTGTGCTAAAACTGTGACTGGACTTTTTTTTTGAAGTTGTTCCATAAACATTTATGTACAGCTTTACTAACTTGTCCTTAATAATGGCTGTTTCCAATATCTTAAATCATTTTGAACTTTCTTCTGCAGATGGTGGATCACAGCGAGACTTACAGCACCACTTAGACCAAAAGATATATTTTCACACTTGGTGTGAATAGCTATTCATTTTGCAATACACTTTACATTTTCATTTTGTTCTTGATGTGAATCATCATTTAAAATTATTCTTTCTTTCCAACTTAATTTTGGGAAGAGCATTGGGACCACCGGAGAATTAGTCTCACATAGCCAGTAGGGGTGCAATGGTTCAAATTACTCACGGTTCGGTTTTTATCACGATTTTAGGGTCACGGTTTCAGTACGTTATGTACCTATGTACCTATGTTCAGGGAAATTAGGACATTTGTCAAATAAAAAAATAAAAACAATCCAACTACAAGCAACAGTACAAATACATACAATAGAGCAAAGATGCATATAAAATAAACAGTGTTTTTCAGGAACAGAAATTGAATAAAGTAATCAAATATAAAATAACATTGCATATTATAATCTTCACTATATAAATTAATCATTATTGAAGTTAAAAAAGCAATTCAAAAGCATTAAGCATGAGTGATTTACATGTTAAGTCAATGCAAAGACGCAAATAGACATTCTGCGGCGCGAATTGAGGGTTTCAGGTATTTGAAGCGCGAATATTAAAACTTTGGCGGATATTCGTGCCGCATTAACCAATCAGGAGCTTGCTCTAGTAGTGACAACGAGGACAAAATCATATGTGGATACCCGGAGCTGTATGATACATCTTTGTACTTTATAGAACAAAAAGGATCTTGCTTGGAAGAAAGTAAGTGAGGTGGTCAGACAATCTGGTAAGTTGTAAAAAAACGCTTTTTACTCAACTTGAGCTATACATAGAGACTACAAGCTAGCTAAAGCCAGCAAAATGAGCTTATTCTCCTGATTTAAAAAAAAAATCCATGTCATCCATTTCGCAACGAGACTGGAGCCCCTTCCAAGACGCGAATTTGCGTCTGTTGTGAAGTGAATGTCACGTGCGAATGAAGCCAGTAAAATCAAAATGTTTAAGCGTCCAACTACACGCGAATAGCGCAATTTATTCGCACAAGTCGCGTCTGGTGTGAACACAGTCACACATGAACACGTTTTTCTCGACTGTTTATGCTTTACTTAAGACATAACCTACTGTTTGCTAGGATACTCACCAAGACAGGTATGTTGACATTTTTTGCATGAATTTGTCCGTTCAAGCACAGGACTTAAGAGAACCAAATATTTGCGCGGAATGCGTGCTCACACACACACACACAAATCTTCTCTCAGCATGCGCAAGTTTTATTCTCGTGTCTTGCTCTTGAATGTTTAAATTGTCAAGGCTTGAATGAGTTTAGTTTAAACACAAATAGCAGTGTGTGCGGTTCAGGTCTCACCTGCACTCGCACACTATCAACACCCAGGTGATGACTGGGTCATGTTCGAGCATACGGCACTCGGATACAAGAGTGACTGTTTTGTCCACAAATTTTGATCATCGCTGTTGTAATGTATTGGGAAGCAAGAATGTGTATCCATCAACAGAAACATGCATTAGCCTAACTCTGTCTGTTTTTTTAGATGTGCAAGAGCATGCCAAACCGTGGGTGTAGAACAGTACGGTTCGATACAGAGAACCGCTACACACTTAGTAGCCAGACCTTCAGAATGACGGAAAAAGGCCTGGACTCCATAGCAGCTTTCATTGGCCAAAGACCGCCCAGAGGACGTCTGACTGACATGGAAAGCAAACAAGTTCCGCACCATGTTTAGGGGCGTGTAAATGTAACATCGACGTCATCATCCAATCTGATGACGACGACTTCAAAACTCCTGAAGTGTTTCCAATTTTGTGTGCCATATGCATGAGACGATCAGCCAACGGTCCGTGGGCGTGACGTCAGATGCTGAGACTACCAGTGAAGGCACAAGTACCATGTTGAAGTTATGAGGTGCTTTATCTCATATAATATGGCTTGTAATATTTAGAAGAATCAAAAATGTAAGATTGTTCAGAGGATACAAGATGAAAACGTTCAGCAGGTTCTTCCTTTGTAGAAACCAATTTCAACCCATTACCCTCCTTATGCCAGATTAAACATCACATTCTTGTGGATGCAGTCTAAATAACATCTGGAAAAGGGAAGGAATGCCATAAATGCAAAGCGTAACATTCCATGTGCCACCGTTTAAGATGCTTCAGGCAACAATCCAGCTAAAACAGCCCAATACCCGGAGAGGACATGGTCTTGTTTGATTCATTAAAACCTTATCCAGTTGCACAGAGTAAGTATCACTTTTAGTTTCCTGAGAAAAAAAAACTGATTTGGTGATCATTCAAACAAAATGCCTCATTGTTTTGCTTATCCGGATACAGTTTTGGGCAAAACCCAATGACCTCTAGCCACTGACTGACTGAAAATCCAGACAATATCTTACAAGAGGACAGTGCTTAATAAATCAAGAATATCATTTGGTTCTAATGTTGTCAAAAGCACATAATACTTACAAAAAGTCAGTCAATAACTACATTTTAAAAACATAATGGTACCAGCCGTTCTGCAGTACTGGTAATACGAAGTATCGGGTCAATCTAGTAGGTGTTGCTTTCAAACTCTCCCATGCATATTTGTGTGAGCGCTCTGTGAAGAGCATCAAAGGTTTCTATTTACAACATGCTTTTGCAGCGTTGAGCATTGTAGCCAATCACAGTTCACATGTTCATTGAGTGCATGAACGCAATGGCCGATCGGAGGCATAAGTTAGTCAGAATCCGCTCAGTATGTCAGGGTTTGTTCAGAGTGAGCTCTGAATACTCGCAAATTGTTTCGTTACATCCAACAAAGTATGAAGATGACGTAAATAAGAGATTCATTGTGCAGAAGACTGAGTTTCTCTCAGTCAGTAAGCTTGTGCTGTGATATCAGCTTTACTGATATAACAGCATTCTTTGCTCGCGTTCTGTATATAACCGATTCATATTTTTCATGCTGCAAAGTTTCAAGGGTGACAAACACATTAAGTGCGGAATTGAATCTGAGATTGTGATGTTTGACAACAGACAGGATAAAAATAAAAAAAAAAACATATGTAAAAAAAGATCTGTTACTCTTACCTGTAATGCATTTCTTTGTTTTTCATTTTATTACTAACTTTTAATTAGATTTTTAAATGCAATGTTTATTTAATGGAACAATATTTAGGGGCTACATGTTAATGTTTTAATGGATTATTTACTCAATCATTAATAACATTAAAAATTAATTACATTTTTATATTTTAATATTTTAACAGTTATAAAAAAAAAAAACTAAATTAACAAAATAGTTGCAATTGTTTTTGAACCATGAAATTTGACTGGTATTTGACTGAAATTTTGGTATTGTGACAACTCTATTTGGTTCCAGAGTTGCATTTCCCCCCCACAAAATTAACCCTAGTTCTAAATGAAAATCAGTTCTTTATATCCAACCCTAGTTCTGGTTAAGACCAAAAATAAACCTTGCTGACAGGACATTATTCACAATATCCCATTAAAAATGCCAAACTCTGCAACTGTTATGATCAGTAGTTTTTTTCCCTTTCAAAGCTCACCAGAACGTCTTTGCAGATGGCCTTCAGCTCTGCCTCAATCTTCTCACGGTACTCTTTAGCCATCTGCTGTTTGTCACTGCCCTCAGTCTTCTGCTCGATGCTGGACACCACCCTCCAGGCGGACCGGCGAGCACCCACAACATTCTTGTAGGCCACTGAGAGCAGGTTTCTCTCCTCATCAGTCAGTTCCTCTCCAAGCTCAGTCACTTCCTTCATGGAGTCGGCCATGTCATCGTAGCGTTCGGCCTGCTCCGCCAGTTTGGCTCTCTGCACATGTTGGCTCTTGTCCATGGCTGCTTGGTTCTTTAGGAAAAACAACGCATTTCAGTCACAAAGTTAGAAATATCGATTAATATGTACATTTATAATTAGTGATATCACTGTTAGGGAACTAAATGGTTTGTTAATTGCACATCTTGATTGAACAACAAAACCTAGCTAACTTCCAATAAAATAGGAACAGAAATGTCAAGAATACATATTTAGTGGTTTTTGAACTAAAGATGTTAGCGACAGCTAAATCACATCTGATTTTCAAATTACATTGGCAGGAGCCACAATGTTTTACTGTTTGTCTGCATAAAGCTAAACTCTACTTTACTGCATCACCAACTCATTTTAAATAAATAAAAGACTTCCACTTGCTGCAAACTCAATTCAATTTTGAAATTTACTCATGAAAGGGGGAATCTCCTCAACCACCACCAAAGCGCAGCATCCATCTGGATGATGCGACGGCAGCCATATTGTGTCATAACGCCCACCACACACCAGCTTATTGGTGGAGAGGAGAAAGAGTGATGAAGCCAAACAGTATATACAGTATACAGGAATGATTAAGGGGCCATGATGGACAGAGGCCAATGGGCAAATTTGGGATTTTTATGACCACAGAGAGTCAGGACCTCATTTTATCATCTCATCTGAAGGATGGTGCTTTTTGACAGTATAGTGTCCCCATCACTATACCGGGGTATTAGGACCAACACAGACCACAGGATGAGCACCCCCTGCTGGCCTCACTATGATGAACATGACCGGCCTACAAAAAAATTGCTTCTAAATCTCTCATTACTCATTTTTTCTTTCAATTAGAACTGGTTTAGTATTTATTTTTGGATCTGATTTATCATAAGCCTCCTTTATCTGAGATTATGCAGAAAGTTTTGACAAAAAAAAAAAAAAAAAAGCATTGTTTGTGGGTAATTGTGGAAATAATGAATACAATTTTTAAATATTTTGTACAATTTATCACACTAGTGTGCTTTAATGTTTAACCAGGAAGTTTGTTTTTATGTTGTATAAAATGGCACACTTGTGGTGTTGCCGGTCAAAAATGACCTACAAAAAATTAGCTTATAAATCTCTCGTTATGCAATATTAAATCACCAAATACTGGATTCAATCTTTTTGTCAACTTGTTTTCTTTCAATTAGGCCAGGTTTCGAATTTGTTTTTTAAACTAACTGATTGTAGGCTTCATTGATGACCAAAATGACCATCCACTGAAAATGAATAGGGGATATCGAAAAATAAGAAACATTCAGGAGCATGTTCATGTTCACATATTTACATGCGTGCTTGCAAAAATAAAGGTCTAGGACCTGTGCATGCGTGGATACATGCACACTTGCACTACCGCACACACGTTCATGTACACAAACAAACTATTTTGAGTAATACAGGCTTTCTTTCTGACAGAGATAAACTTTACCCTCAGATCAACGATGCATACGATCAAGCCGTTTCAAAAATAAATACAAAACCTGTCCTAATTAAAAAAAAAAAAAAACAAGTTGACAAAAAGATTGAATCCAATATTTGGTGATACAGTATAACAAGCGATTTCCAAGCAATTTTTAAAAGGTCGGTCATTTTTGACCGGGAACACAATAGATGTTACAAGGTTTTCAACACAGCACAAGGGGTTAAGCCTAATGTAAAAATTAAAACATTACTATACACATTAAAGGTCTGTTCACACCAAGAACGATAAATACAAAGAACTATATTTTAACTATATCAATCATTTGTCGGTCATTTTTGGTCCGAATACCAGCACCACTGTGATTACCTGCTGTGTGCTTACATCAATTTGACTTATGTGTGATAAGGGTGTGCGATATATATTATCTACGATAACACTGTGATTGTTGTTTCAACGATGTGTGATCTGACATTATCGAGTATGTCCTTCAGTTTACAAAAACACATCTATAGAGGTCCACTCTGGAATACTAGACATACTAGGCATACTAGACTTGCTGTGATAGTCGGTGTTCATCCGCAACACTGGTAAGATCACTTGCCCACCGCAGTCGTTTCGATTTTTTTATAGTAAGAAAAATCATTTAGTCTTCTTAAATCAGCACGAGCCAAACACGTCACAGCCAAGCCTGCAGCACTCCTCTCAGAAACTGAAGCCTGCGCGCCTCTACATTTCCATAACTGTTTATTTCACAACGACATAATGAATTGTTCCGCATCTGTGAGAGTGTGGGCGGGATTTTGATATTGCGCCCTTTACTTCCTTTTACAAATCTGCGCAAGATATCAGAGCCATATTCGGACCTCCGGAGGCTTCAATAACTTCAGCGGAAGAGAATGAAGTCGCGTCGTCCATATTTTTTTTTACAGTCTACGGTCACAGCACAGATCAGGAGCAGGATTCAGATTTCACCTCACTTTGCCCATTTCGCCTCAGTCTGGACTAACAAGATGATGACGAAAGATTTAGGTTTCGAAGCTAAACGTAAAAGCACCTATTTAAGCAAGTTTGTTATTGTGTTTTTCATTAGGAACAATAATGAACAAACCATTCAAGCAATTGCCGCTCCCGAATCGCAGCTAATTCGTAAAATGTGTACAGCCGCACGGCATTCATAACGGTTTGTGTCCACTGTCTCAGAGCTAGCAGAGCAGTGAGCGTTTTTAGTTCATTCCTATAAAGTTTAAGTAGGTCTAACAGTAGTATTCAAGTAGAGAAATACAAAAATTGAATAAAGTAGGCCTAATCAAATGTAAAATAGCATTCTTTACTGTATAAATTAAACATAAACCCTTACAATTAAAGCTACAAAAGTTATTTAGTGACAGACAACAGCAGGTGTATTAGACTGCATAATTACCGTTTAAGCGCAATAAGCTGCAAAAAAGAACTCCTTTTGGAACACGCAAGCTCTTTGAGAGGTGGCTTTATGTGCGCGCGATGTGGGTATGAACACAAAGGAAACAGTCTCTCAAAGAGCGCACGAGTACTAATGAATGATATAAAAATCGCTTGCCTGTTTAAATTGAAGGCTTAAAAAGACAAGTGACATTTCCATCAGCTGTCCCGAAACACGAGCGAGTGTTGTATCGCAGCATGCAGTAAGAGCAGACGCATTGTCATCTGAAGCCAGAAGCAATTTGCTCATTTTGAGAGAAACTCACGAACATTTTCAATCTGTGTTGATTAATTTACTAATAAATGTTTGCAGTAGGCCTAGTATCACGCATTATAAATGTAAACTCTGCGAAAATGAGTAAAATTATAAGAAATAGGATACCCATGCCGAAATTCAGACCCTGTATGGTATCGATTTAATATCAATACTACGGTATTTCGGTTGTGGTACCACACCAAAGCCAAAATTGTAGTATATAGCCAACCCTGTTCCGAGTGAACCATCTTCTGAACAAAACAAAAAACAACCAAAAAAAAAAAAAGTAGAGCGGGACTTGATTTTGTAATTGATTGGATCGTTGTGTTTTGCTGTTGATGTGATCTCACGTGAGTGACAGGCTGTCCCGCCCTCGCGCCGTTGAACACGTCATCATAAAAAAGAAAAGGTGGGAGAGGAAGTTACATGATTTAAAAATGATGTCACAGATAAACCATTTATAGAAAATCCTGCAATATTCCATCCAAAACAAAACCCCATTTATTTTGCACGGAATGTGTGAGAAAAGGAGTGAAAAATGCTCAAAAATGCGGATATGACTTCGCCGACCACGCCCAATCCACACACCAGCCCAACAGCGCACACTGTTTAAACAAGACACCTCCATCTATACATAGGGCCGATCTCCAGTCTGATGATGTCTGTCTGATCACGGTCCATCCGGGGATTTCTGCGTGTGAACTGCTCCCGCCCAGCGCGCGCGAGTCCAGTGCGTTCCGCTCTTTACCTGACATTACCTTTCTAGCGTCCGCTTTGTCTCAATACGAAACCAATGCTAAACTGAGGGTTTGTTTGCACCATTTGATCTTCCAACGGTCTTTTGGACAATGAGAATATATGAAATTGTGCACACAAAGACCAAAGCACCAATTCATTTCCAAAAGAAAATACATAATGACACACACTGTCGATACCTTCAAGTGACAGGAACTGCACAGTAGTAAAGCAGTGAGAGGTAAACGCCCTACTTTTTGCCTAATGTGCCCGACAAGATCTGGCTTGCCTGTCGTCTAGGACTACGCTTGAATGCGATAAATCACAATTTTACACTTACATTCCGAGTCCATAGCATATGAATGATAACAGATGAAGTGATATTTCTGTGCGGCGGAGGAGGAAGACTCATCCTTCCGTTGTCTGGAAATCTAAAACCGCTTGAAGCACTAAGAGGAGCTAACAATCGGAAAAATAGCGGTTCTCAAGTGACATAACAGCCCCGGCTGCGTTAAAATAAGGAATTTACAGCAAACTTGTGATTGTGGTATCATCCGCGCGGAACCACGAGTTGTTTCTCGATCAAAAGCTTTGAAGCATCCCTGTGGCAAGTAGCTATTACAAAATATTTGCTTCACTTCAAATGATATACATTGTTCAATTAAAATGAGCAGACTCAGAACAAAGAAATACAGATCTCATTTATACAACGATAAACTGAAGAGTTGAATGAAACGAAAGTAAGCCAACCTGTGAATGAGAGTCTCCGGCTGTACAGTTCAGCTGCCACTCACTGACTGACTGTGGCGCGCAGCACAGCGTTCCCGTGCGATCCACGGGGTTTCCGTCCCACTCACGCGCTGCTGGAGCAGGGACAGGGCAGGGGCCATGACGTCAACCGCTGCCAAGGCAACCGGATTTTTGATTGGCGTGCGCTGCTATGGCTGCAGGGATAACCTGGAACGCGTTTGATTCTGAGATCAATCTAATGAGGAGAATGATTTTAACCTTGTAAAGCCCGATGTATGAAATAATAGTCAGAAAAATCCACTTTTTGAAATGGAATAGTTCATTTAAAATATCAAAAACAAGTTTTGCATCATATTTGATAAATCAGGCTTTTGTTTATCAAAGGTTTTTGGCTTTTATGGCCCATACTGTGATTTAAAAAAATCATATAAAATGCATATAAAATAAAATTCTGATAGCTAACATAATGTGAAGCAATACAATTGAAAATTGAGAGATAGATGTTCCTCAAAAACCTGACACAGGCCTATAATATAGCCTATTTGATACAGTTATCAATATTGATTTTTCTTTAAAATTGTATGAATAATCAAGTAACCCTAGTTGCTCTCAGTCCAACAAGCATTCATGTTGAAATATTACTAACAATTATTTTTATGTTTAGTGTATAAAAATGTGTAAAGTTACATGACCCATGAAGAGACGTGTATCACGACCTGAAGGTTCTTACAATTATACTAAAAGGCTTTTGCTTGATAAAAAAAAAAGATAAAAAAAAGATAAATGATCAATCAGATGACAGACGGTATGCAGTATGTACAACAGGTTTTTGAGCAAACTTTTGATCATGATGATAATTTAAAGGCCCATAATCATATGATTATGATTAGGACTGTAATTTATGCCTTAGACACATTAATCACAAAGAAAATATTAATATATAAAAATATTTTTATTAATATTTACAACAACATGTATTAATGCAATTATTTATTATCCACAAAAAACAAAAATATAATAAAATCAAAATGGTATATATTATGATTATACACATTGAGTTGAACCAGTTTTTAGAACCAAGGGTCAATGGGCCCCTGGACGTCTGTGATGCAGAGGGTACGTGGACTGAAATATAAAAACGTGTTTCTATTAGCTTTTATAAATTTATGGTTGGAAGAACCTATACTAGCATAACACCATAAAATGTCAATCTCTATCTGTCAGGCAATAGCAATGAAAGCAAAGGTCAACAGTATCTTAGCATTGTTTGATAATCTTATTAATGGAAGATTTAATAGGGGTCCACAAAAGGGTTGGTAACCATTTTCTTTGTCTTTTATTATCTCCCTATATTTTCTATATTTAATAATCTCCAATGCTATAGTAGCTGAGATTTTATTAGCTAGTTTTTATTAATATTTTGAATTCATTTTTATTTTTTCCATTTTCTTTTTAATTTGAGTTAATGTTTGAGTAACTTTTTTAAAACATTTTTATCAAACACATTTAACAAACGAACATTTTTGTCTATATATTATTTCAGTTTTTCTAGCTAAAACAAATAAGTTAAAGTTTATTTTATTTCATTATTTTATTACTTTTTAATGGCTGTTAATTTGTATAATTAATAGCTTCTGTTCACTATAGTGGAAGTCATGCATCAAAATGTTAATGAAACCATGATGTATTACTCTTTAGATTTATTTGACTTACATGGCATGTATTGCTTAATTTTCTTGAGTATACACCCTCTGTTTATCTGTAATTGGGTTTGTCATAATCACACACAATAGTTGACCCAGAAGACATTGATGTGTCAGACCTTGTGCTTTTTTGCTAGACACTGTCTGGTTTAAAAACCATTAAGCACAGAGACTGACAGAGGAAGGAAGATAATATTGTCTGATCAGATACATGGACTGAACACACTGTCAGAGCAGCTTGGCCTAAAACTGGAGCAGAGGAACGAGATATTAATAAAAGCAGAATCTCAATTATCTTCCATCGAGGTCCATAAAGAGAACATGTTCTAATTTTTAACAGGGTCACATTTTTTTCATTGGTAAGGCGTGTTAAGATATTACAACCCAATTTATGACTATAGCCAGAATTGCAAGATCTCAATCCTGCTGGCATGGTTTTAAATGTTAAATCATTTGTGTAATAATTATAATGTGATCTACAGATAATTACTGTTGCTCAAAAGCAAGCTATACTTTCTCAAATGTAAGATTTTGACTCATAAAGAGGGATTTTTACCCCACCCACAGCCGCACCTACCTCAACATGTTCAGTGGTGATAAACCATCGCTGTCATTGGTGAGTCATCGATGACACAGACTAGAGATTTATCTGAGGCCATTTATACAAATCAGCTCAATCCAGGCACAATAGTTTATAATACACAGTTCTGGCACAAATCCCAAATTGTTTGTTGTGACATACATAGCTACATAAGATATGTTTGATAAACTATTACTTAACATCAAATTAACCTACCATAAAAAGTCATTTGATTTAAACATAGAAAAATTGTGTTCCACCTTTAAAACGGTGATTTTGGCATGTCACGCCTCAAAGGTCTTGACCTTTTCAACAAAAATGATATGCCACAAACATCTGTTGAATTGATATTACATTCAGTGTTATAAAAAAGCTATTTCAATCTTAACTATCAAAACTCATAGTTTTAAGAGTTTCAGCTAGGGTGACCAGATTTCTCATGGTGGAAGAAATTTCCACCGTTTCATTTTTGATATATAAAAAAAAGAACAAAGAAGCAGATTAAAAAAACAATAGGACAAATATGATATTACAAATTAAATAAACTATATATATTTTTAAGGTATATTGTTTAAGGTTTATTTAACACATATACACTCACCTAAAGGATTATTAGGAACACCTGTTCAATTTCTCATTAATGCAATTATCTAATCAACCGATTGGTGTGATGTGATTACATGGCAGTTGCTTCAATGCATTTAGGGGTGTGGTCCTGGTCAAGACAATCTCCTGAACTCCAAACTGAATGTCAGAATTCACATAAAATGGCGCCGCTGTGTTTGGTCGCCGTTCAGGTAAACCTCAAGAACTGTGCTTTTATTTACTATTTTACTTTCTTTTACTCTCAGTTTTTACAAACTTATCATCTGCATTGATCTACTACGACAGCAAAACTCTTTTGGACATTGGTTACCTCTACACTGGACTGTTTCAGGACACTTTCGCCGATCCGATCTCTGTGGCCATCTGAGATTCTTGAACGCCGAGTTGAACAATGGACAGAGCCAGCGGCGTAGAACAAAGAAACACCGTGGGAAACGTGCTGGTATCCGTAACAGACTGAGGAAAAGGGCATTCAGACCTCCTCTCCCGAGCATTCTTCTAGCAAATGTTCAATCCTTGGATAATAAGATGGGCGATCTTAGAGCCAGGATAAGTTTTCAACGGGACATGAGAGACTGTAATATCTATTGTTTGTCTGAAACATGGCTCACGCCCGCGGTCCCGGACACAGCTGTGACGCCGTCGGAGAACTTCTCTGTTTTTCGGATGGACAGAACAGCCGAGGCGGTAAATCCAAAGGCGGTGGAGTGTGTTTCATGATCAACAAGAAATGGTGCGATCCCAGGAACATCACCATTCTCTCGCGGTCCTGCTCACCTCATCTGGAACATTTAACAATCATCTGCCGCCCATTCTATCTGCCTAGGGAGTTTTCTGCGGTTGTCGCGACCGCCGTTTACATCCCACCGCAGGCAGACACAGCGCTGGCTTTATCTGGCCTTCATGATGTTGCCAGCGGCGTCATAAACCAACATCCCGACGCGGCATTCATTGTCGCGGGCGATTTTAACAAAGCAAACCTAAAGAAAGTCCTGCCAAACTTTCACCAGCACGTCTCCTGCCCCACACGAGGAGCAAACACACTGGATCACTGCTACTCTCCGTTTAAGAACGCCTATAAAGCGCGGTCACTTCCAGCGTTTGGCAAATCGGATCATGCCGCCATTTTCCTCACTCCCGAATACAAACAAAAGCTCCTCCAGGAACCCCCGGTGAGGCGGGAAGTTAAGCGTTGGTCACCCCACTCAGAGACCGCGCTTCAGGCAGCTCTTGATGATGTGGATTGGGACATGTTCGGCGAGTTCAGCTGGCGTGGCGAGTTCACAGGCGTGGCGCTTTGCTTCATCAACACGCTTACAGAGCAAGCCACGCAAAACAATAACAATAACGTCCTTCTCAAATCAGAAACCGTGGGTGGACAATTCAATCCAGCGGCGGCAGTGAACGCATACGCACTGCTGCTTACAACGCCGGTCTCCATTCAGGAATATGAATGAATACAGATCGTCCTGCTATGCTCTCAGGCGAGCAGTTAAAGCCGCAAAACTCCGTTATAAAGATCGAGTGGAGTCTCATTTCCAACTCAACGACTCGCATGCGCGCATGTGGCAGGGTCTGAGGTCCATCTGCTCTTTTGGATCTAAATCCTCTGCAGAGGCAAGCGTTGATCCGTTGCTCGTGAGCGAGTTAAACTCTTTCTATGCTCGCTTTGACTGTAACCGCGACAGCGCGACTCCGCCAAGTGGCGCGTTAGAGAAATTACTCAGAGCAGCAACAATCACGTGATCTCTGTCTCGGAGGATGAAGTTCGGAGAGCACTCAAGCGTGTGGGCGTCAGGAAAGCTGCTGGGCGGATGGTATTTCAGGTCGTGTTCTGCGGTCCTGTGCTGATCAGCTCACCGGGTTGTTTACATCTATCTTTAATGAGTCCCTCGCTACATCTGTGGTCCCCACCTCCTTCAAAAAATCCACCATCATCCCTGTCCCTAAGAACAGTAAACCCTCTTGCCTAAATGACTATCGTCCAGTGGCTCTCACGTCTATAGTCATGAAGGTCTTTGAGAGACTCATTAAAAACACCATTTGCGCCTTCATTCCTGACACTTTGGACCCTCTTCAGTTTGCCTATCGTCCCAATAGATCGACTGAAGATGCCATCTCTCATGTCCTCCACTCCTCCCTCACTCACATCGACAGCAAAAGTGGGAACTACATTAAGACTGCTATTTATTGACTATAGCTCAGCCTTTAACACCATAGTTCCCACCAAGCTAACCTCCAAACTCCTGGATCTCGGCCTGAATCCTTCTCTCTGCCACTGGATTGAGGACTTCCTCACTGGCAGGCCTCAGGTGGTGAGAATAGGCCAGTCCACCTCCACCTCCATCACCCTGAGTGTGGGAGCTCCACAGGGCTGTGTCCTGAGCCCCCTGCTCTACTCTCTCTACACGCATGACTGTTTGTCCACACACAGCTCCACCTCTATCATCAAATTTGCTGATGATACTGTTGTCCTGGGCCTCATTTCCAACAACAATGAGACGGCATACTTGGGCGAGGTGGAGCATCTAACATCATGGTGCCAGGACAACTGTCTCTCTCTGAATGTTGGCAAGACCAAAGAAATGATTGTGGACTTCAGGAAGAGACAGCAACGGACATACTCCCCCTCATGATCAGCGGGTCACCAGTAGAGAGTGAGCAGCTTCAAGTACCTGGGAGTAAACATCTCCGAGGACCTGACCTGGACTGCTCACATTCAGACACAGGTGAAAAAAGCCAGGCAAAGACTGTACCACCTGCGCCAGCTGAGGAAATTCAGGGTTTCACCAGCTATCCTGAAAACTTTCTATTTAGGGCGATAGAAAGTGTTTTAACTCAGTGCATCACAGCGTGGTATGGGAACAGCACCAGTCATGACCGCAAAGCCCTGCAAAGAGTAGTGCGCTTATCCGGCGTATCTCAGGGTCAGCTCTCCGTCTCTGCAGGGCGTCTACACCAAACGCTGCAAAGGTAGAGCTACCAAGATCATCAAGGACTCTAATCACCCTGCAAACCCTCATTTCACGCTGCTGCCATCTGGTAAAGCTTCCCAAGCCTGATGGCCAAAACTGAGAGACTCAGGAGGAGCTTCTTCCCCAGGCCATCAGACTCCTGAACTTAACATCACGTGACTTCACGTCAGGATAAACATCGATACACTGACATTGCACTGCACTTTCTGTTCTCGTTGTTACTGTGTAACAACCTGTCATAAACCTGTTTGCACATTATACTCTTTATACATTTGTTAACCACATATTTATAAGTCTACAGTTTACTCACTGCAAAGTCTACTTCAAATATTTTATTCCACTTTATCCTTATTTGTTACCTTTTTTTCTCTTGACTTGATTATTTATAATTCTACAGATATAGACATATATATATATATATATATATATAGATAGTACTTTTTTTATATCCTATTTCTATTATAATTTCTTCCTTGTGTTTTTAACTGTGAATTTGCACTGTCCATGGAGCGGACCTGTTTACATTTCACTGCCGGTTGTATATTCTGTATATAACTGTGTATGTGACAAATAAAACTCTTGAATCTTGAATCTTGAATTGGAAAGAAAGGTGATTTAAGCAATTTTGAGCATGGTTGTTGGTGCCAGACGGGCTGGTCTGAGTATTTCACAATCTGCTCAGTTACTGGGATTTTCATGCACAACCATTTCTAGGGTTTACAAAGAATGGTGTGAAAAGGGAAAAACATCCAGTATGCGGCAGTCCTGTGGGCGAAAAAGCCTTGTTGATGCTAGAGGTCAGAGGAGAATGGGCCGACTGATTCAAGCTGATAGAAGAGCAACTTTGACTGAAATAACCACTCGTTACAACCGAAGTATGCAGCAAAGCATTTGTGAAGCCACAACACACACAAACTTGAGGCGGATGGGCTACAACAGCAGAAGACCCCACCGGGTACCACTAATCTCCACTACAAATAGGAAAAAGAGGCTACAATTTGCACGAGCTCACCAAAATTGGACAGTTGAAGACTGGAAAAATGTTGCCTGGTCTGATGAGTCTCGATTTCTGTTGAGACATTCAGATGTTAGAGTCAGAATTTGGCGTAAACAGAATGAGAACATGGATCCATCATGCCTTGTTACCACTGTGCAGGCTGGTGGTGGTGGTGTAATGGTGTGGGGGATGTTTTCTTGGCACACTTTAGGCCCCTTAGTGCCAATTGGGCATCGTTTAAATGCCACGGCCTACCTGAGCATTGTTTCTGACCATGTCCATCCCTTTATGACCACCATGTACCCATTCTCTGATGGCTACTTCCAGAAGGATAATGCACCATGTCACAAAGCTTGAATAATTTCAAATTGGTTTCTTGAACATGACAATGAGTTCACTGTATTAAAATGGCCCCCACAGTCACCAGATCTCAACCCAATAGAGCATCTTTGGGATGTGGTGGAACGGGAGCTTTGTGCCCTGGATGTGCATCCCACAAATCTCCATCAACTGCAAGATGCTATCCTATCAATATGGGCCAGCATTTCTAAAGAATGCTTTCAGCACCTTGTTGAATCAATGCCACGTAGAATTAAGGCAGTTCTGAAGGCGAAAGGGGGTCAAACACAGTATTAGTATGGTGTTCCTAATAATCCTTTAGGTGAGTGTACATTTATTTAGCATCTTTTGTTGTCTGATTAACATTAATGACGCAGACCGGTATTTTAGGCAGCTGTCACTTTAAGACCGGATGTTAGGATCTAATATACCGACACATATCTGGTTTTCACCAAGCTGTTCACTTAAGCCATAATGGGCTGTATTTACGTGAGATACTCCACATGATGGTCTGTATTTAACCATTCATGCAAGAGAGAATTCAATTCGGGATTGCATAATGTCTTCTGGTGTTTGTCATTGACGAGATTGGCTAGAAACTAAGATGGCGCTGCCATGTTCGGTCAGGTCGCTCCGCGAAGACTGTGCTTTTACTTACTATTTTACTTTCTTTTGCTCTCAATTTTTACAAACTTATCAACTACATTGATCTGCTATGACAGCAAAACTCTTTTGGACATTGGTTACCTCTACACTGGACTGTTTCAGGATGATCCTCTGTGGCCATCTGAGATCCTTCGGAACGCCGAGTTGAACAATGGACAGACGGGTCAACGGCGAAGAATCAAGAAACACCGTGGGAAACACGCGGGGATCCGCAACAGACTGAGGAAAAGGGCATTCAGCCCTCCTCTCCCGAGCATTCTGCTCGCAAATGTTCAATTCTTGGAGAATAAGATGGACGATCTTAGAGCCAGGATAAGTTTCCAACGGGACATGAGAGACTGTAACATCTATTGTTTGTCCGAAACATGGCTCACGCCCGCGGTCCCGGACACAGCTGTGACGCCGTCGGAGAACTTCTCTGTTTTTCGGATGGACAGAACAGCCGAGGCCGGTAAATCCAAAGGCGGTGGAGTATGCTTCATGATCAACAAGAAAAGGTGCAACCCCAGGAACATCACCATTCTCTCGCGGTCCTGCTCGCCTCATCTGGAACATTTAACAATCATCTGCCGCCCATTCTATCTGCCGAGGGAGTTTTCTGCGGTCGTCGCGACCGCCGTTTACATTCCACCACAGGCAGACACAGGGCTGGCTTTATCTGGCCTTCATGATGTTGCCAGCGGCGTCATAAACAAACACCCGGATGGTATTTCAGGCCGTGTTCTGCGGTCCTGTGCTGATCAGCTCGCCGGGTTTTAATGATCTTTAATGAGTCCCTCACTACATCTGTGGTCCCCACCTCCTTCAAAAAATCCACTATCATCCCTGTCCCTAAGAAACCCTCTTGCCTAAATGACTATCGTCCAGTGGCTCTCACGTCTATAGTCACGAAGGTCTTTGAGAAACTCATTAAAAACACCATTTGCTCCTTCATTCCTGACACTTTGGACCCTCTTCAGTTTGTCTATCGTCCCAATAGATCGACTGAAGATGCCATCTCTCATGTCCTCCACTCCTCCCTCACTCATATCGACAGCAAAAGTGGGAACTACGTAAGGCTGCTATTTATTGACTATAGCTCAGCCTTTAACACCATAGTTCCCATTAAGCTAACCGCAAAACTCCTGGATCTCGGACTGAATTCTTCTCTCTGCCACTGGATTGAGGACTTCCTCACTGCCAGGCCTCAGGTGGTGAGAATAGGCCAGTCCACCTCCACCTCCATCACCCTGAGTGTGGGAGCTCCACCGGGCTGTGTCCTGAGTCCCCTGCTCTACTCTCTCTACACACATGACTGTTTGTCCACACACAGCTCCACCTCTATCATCAAATTTGCTGATGATACTGTTGTCCTGGGCCTCATTTCCAACAACAATGAGACGGCATACTTGGACGAGGTGGAGCATCTAACATCATGGTGCCAGGACAACTGTCTCTCTCTGAATGTTGACAAGACCAAAGAAATGATTGTGGACTTCAGGAAGAGACAGCAACGGACATACTCCCCCCTAATGATCAGCGGGTCACCAGTAGAGAGAGTGAGCAGCTTCAAGTGCCTGGGTGTAAACATCTCCGAGGACCTGACCTGGACTGCTCACATTCAGACACAGGTGAAAAAAGCCAGGCAAAGACTGTACCACCTGCGCCAGCTGAGGAAATTCAGGGTTTCACCAGCTATCCTGAAAACTTTCTATTTAGGGGCGATAGAAAGTGTATTAACCCAGTGCATCACAGCGTGGTATGGTGGTATGGAAACAGCACCAATCATGACTGCAAAGCCCTGCAAAGGGTTGTGCGCTTATCCGAGCGTATCTCAGGGTCAGCTGTCCCGTCTCTGCAGGACGTCTACACCAAACGCTGCAAAGGTAGAGCTACTAAAATCATCAAGGACTCTAATCACCCTGCAAACCCTCATTTCACGCTGCTGCCATCTGGTAAGCGCTTCCGAAGCCTGATGGCCAAAACTGAGAGACTCAGGAGGAGCTTCTTCCCCCATCAGACTCCTGAACTCAGTCACTTAACATCACGTGACCATCGATATACTGACATTGCACTGCACTTTCTGTTCTCATTGTTACTGTGTAACAACCTGTTATAAACCTGTTTGCACATTATACTCTTTGTACATTTGTTAACCACATATTTATAAGTCTACAGTTTACTCACTGCAGTTTACTCCACTTATTTTATTCCACTTCTTTATTTTTATTTTCTACTTTTTTCTACTTGACTTGATTTATTTATAATCCTACAGATATATTTATAGTATATATTTTTATATTCTATCTTTCCTATTCTATAAATCTTTTTTATTCTATTTCTATTATAATTTCCTCCTTGTGTTTTTAACTGTGAATTTGCACTGTCCATTGAGTGGACCTGTTTACATTTCACTGCCGGTTGTATATTCTGTATATAACTGTGTATGTGACAAATAAAACTCTTGAATCTTGAACTCTTGAATCTTGAAAGAAAAAAAACAGGGCAAAACATTATTTTTTCATAATAGTAAGGACACTGAAAATAGAGCCGAAATACAGGATTGTCCTGGGACAAACGGGACGTCTGGTCACCCTAGTTTCATACTCTCAGCATGAAAATGTAGGGCGGGACTTGATTTTGTCCATCGTGAATTAATCGCTGTGGTTTGCTATTGCTGTGATGTCATGGGAGTGAGTCCCGCCTCAAGTTGTCCCGCCCTTGCACCAGTGAACACGTCATCAGAGAAGAGATGTCATTGCAAGAGAGAAGGGAAGTTATTTTATTTAAAAATACAAAGGGAACATGCATTTTAAAACAAATGATGTGCACAGATAAATCATTTATAATAAATGCTATATGAATAAAGTATTTTATATGTGAAAAGTATTTTGAATTCGTGGCGACTTTAAAAGGCTATACCAATCATTTCCGGTGAGGGTCCTACTGTATTTCACCTAGTCTTATTCATTGTAACTAGTCTGCCCATCAGAATGCTTTATTGGAGGGTGTGTCCTGTATGAGAAGAGCAGCCCTGACTCGTCTCAACCTGCAGGGCAACTTCCTGTCCGCCCACGTTATAATCATTTTGACTACCTGCATTCTCCCGCGTGAGAGTGGGACAAATAGGGATTCTCTATGGGGAAAGTACTATTGTTACCTGAATGTGATAAAAGCACCCTGCAGTTAAATTCCTGAATTCTCTTGCCAAATCAATTGCGACAAACTGATTAACAAAGTGATCTTTACAAAGACACAAAATCTAAATAAATTCCTGTGGTGGTCAAACAACATTCCTTTAACTCTTAACTATTCAGAGTTATTTTATTTAATTTCAGTTGCAAATGCAACATTTATTCCAGCATTACTCCAATTAAAGAAACTTTTTAACAGTTTTAATAGTATAAATACATGAACTGGGTCAAAAGAGTGATTCTGTTTGTTTCTGTTGTGGAATTGTATGCAATATTTTATAACACCAGAAATATCTTCTAAGTATAATCATTTATGTTTAGGATGTTTGATAAGTTGCAGTGAGCGTATAGCTCATTACACTCATATTTTATACTTGTAAAATAATAATAATACAAAAAAAAAAAAATTGAATTTAAGAAACCAAATATAAGATAATAAAATATAGTTTTGGGTTTAGGACTTGGCTACTAATAATGATGAGTTATAGGCTATTTATTTAGAATACTGATAATTACAGCTTTTAAAGCAATAGCACATTTTGGAGAAGACAAGAATCCCCAGTTTTAAATGATTGGTTAGATTTAGTTTCTAAAGTACACTATGAAGGGGATAACATGAAATAAAGAGCAAAAGCATAAATTTTGAAAAGATATGGGCACCTCTAAAATCAAAGAATAGGTTATTCTATAAAGGAATGCATTTTACATTAATTACCTTTTATATAACCCTCCTCCCTCCCTTTTATTTTATTTACTTATTATTATTATTATTATTATTTGATGTTTAAATAATATTACTTGAATTATTTATTTGGAATTATGTGTCATTATAAGAGTTATATGTTATATATTATGTGAATGTTTCATTTTTATGAATTTACGTATAGATTTTTTTTTTTTTTTCCTAGGTAAAAGTATGTACTTATTGGTTATGGTTCTAATTATTGTTCTAGTTTTTTTTTTTTTTTTTTTTTTTGGTGGTGGGCATTAACACAAAAGAAAAAAGGAAAAGAAAGTAGGTAAGAAGGAAAAATAAGTAATACTTAGACAATTAGACAATTTTGCTGAAATATTTGTTTTTAGACATTAGATGTGCCTTATTTAGAATTTTAAACCTACAAGTGTATTTTTATGATAGCAATAACTGTAAAGGGACTATTTGTAATGGGGTAAAACAAATGTAGGCTAAAATACCATAGGCCAGTTACTAATCTCAGATTCATTTTACCAGTTAAAATTGTCATTTTTTCATAATCTTTTTATTTTTATTGTTCTTTATGTTCTTCTCAGAACCATCTTGGGCACATGTATCATTTATCATTGTAGCATTATTTAAGTTCTGTATATTGTATATTTTTGGACAGATAGTGATTAATAAAGTCAAATAATGGTATGAGATTGAGCCAGCCGTAATATCATTGCATTTCTATTGGTCCGTGTTAGAGGAGCTCAGCTTAGCCTGCCCCGGACCAATTTAGCTTCCCATTAAAAGTTGCCAGTGTAACTGAGTTTGAATTATTTTAATTTTGCTTTATGAAACAGAATCCACAGACAATAAGTCTGACTAACCAAAATAAGCCTGGCTTGTATTCTAATCTTGTTTTATGGAACAGCCATAAACCTCTGTTGTGTTGTTGCCAAGGTAATGATGCATAATATATGCCCTAGAAACACTTTTTATTGTTGCCACTGTAAACCTTTTTTTCCTCCATTCATACACTAATTTAGATCAAGGTTTTTGGACTTACACAAAAAACAAGCAACAACACTCTGGTCAAAAATGACTTAATCCGCTGTGTTGAAGACATGCCTCACAACTTCTTAAACAAAGTTAAATTTTATTAAAGAGATATATTACATTGGTGTGGAAACCAGGTGGCTTGAGCAGGAATATCAAACATTGAGGCGATATTGTTTGAGATAATTCCAGAGAGAAATAAGAAGTTCTGCAGCAACATTAAATTAAGAACACAGTTACCTCGGGCACATCCAGTGATTTTACAGAAACGCATTAGATTCCAGTTTTCAGTGTACAGAACCACATTTGTTTTGGACTAAAAGAGTTTCAGTGGAAAGCAAAGTTAGTAAATGAGAAACTTAAGGTAAAAATCAAAAATGTGTTTTTTTCCCCTCAGGCTAAACATCAAGTAGTGGGAAACTGCTCTCATATCCATTTGCGCTCATCTTATCTAACAAGCAAAAAGCAAATGTGACTACCACATTTATGATCAATGGATGAAACCAATTTAATCACTGGTAGTGTTCTGCTAACTTCTCTCAATCCATTCAATTACGCAAGCAAGATGAGAAAAGAAAGCATGTGAGTGCAGCTTGAGGTAATGCACTGATCTGATCGCAGCCAAGGCAAGTGCTCTGAAACAGTGTTGAGAGGGAAGCTAAACGTCATCAGTCTTTGATCCACAGGATTCATGTCTGCAGTGAAGGGGAGGATGCATGTATAAAACTCAGGTAAGAGCACTGATCGTGTCCTGCTGAATAAAATTTGAGATCAGGACTCTTAAAATGAGGTTTTATACAGTCAGCCTCCGGTCTCTGGACCATTCATGCCTCAACACCCTCCAGCTCTGGGGGAAGGGGGCTCTTGGGGTGCTTGCTCTCAAAATGTTGCTTGAAGGTCTTGGGATCTGGCATTTGTGACTGCAAGACAAAGAGGTTTCATGGCTTAGTTCATCATATTATGTCAAGGGATTGACTGGCTTCATTCTGGTATGAAAAGAACACTTTTCATTATCCAATCAATTCCTGAAGGAATTCCAGCTCAATCCAATTCAAATTTGGTTCTCATCCAACAGAAGCTATGTTTCCATTCACCTATTTTATGCACATTTTGGAATATCGCAAAAAAAAAAAAAAAAAAACGCTGGATGGAAAAATGAGGCGGATACATTTTTTATTCCATAAGAAGATAGAAGAATCAATATGGAAGAATTCAATATTCCATATTGATTGGATAACTGGACTAACCAGCAGACCGATTTTATTGGACAGCATCTCAAAGTTGGTTAGATTTTTCTGAAATGCCTGAGCCAAAGTCTGTCATCAGAACAATTTAATATAATGACCTCAAAGAAGTGTTTCACATGATTGCGTTCCCAAACATCCAAGCATCTGGTGTCCAAGCATCTGCTGCTTTATTTGCAAATGTTTTATGATGTAGGAAAAAAGAGCCACAGTGGCAAGTTTCCCAATTGCAACAAATTCCATATTTATTATAGATATTTTACACCAATTAGCCAGGAAGTGACGATTTTGTTCTCTTGAACAAATGGGATGAAAACGCTGCCTTATTCCCAAATGTTTTATGCAATATTCCAATTTTGAGCATAAGTTAAATTTGCAACTTTGTATGGAGACATCGCTAAAGTCAGAGCAGTTAAATATTAATGAATATCAATAGTCTTTTATAAGACAAAGCTGAGTCAAAGGCAACAGTTGAACGGAACCCAAATTCCAGTTTAATGGATAGTTTAATTTTTTCACCCAAAAATTAAAATATCCCATAATCTACTCACCCTCAAGCCATCCTAGGTGTATATGACATTCTTCTTTCAGATGAATACAATCAGAGTTATATTAAAAAATATATAACTTCCAAGTTTTGTAATGGCAGTGAAAGGTAGCCCCAAAAAGTGCAATCATCCATAATAAACGTACTCCACACAGCTCCGGGCGGTTAATAAAGGCCTCCTGAATTGATGGGTTTGTGTAAGAAAAATATCCATATTTAAACTTTTATAAAGTAAAATATCTAACTTCCGCCAGACCGCCTTTCGTATTCAACTTACGAAGAAAGTGTAATGTCTCTAGCAGTTCAAAACACTACGCTACATCCATCGTCATACATCGTGCCAGTTACGCTTTTTCGTAAGTTGAATACAAAAGGCGCTAGATATTTTACTTTTTAACATGGTAAATATGGATATTTTTCTTACACAAATGCATCGCTTTACTTCAGAAGGCCTTTATTAACCCCCCGGAACCGCGTTGATTATTTTTATAATGGATGGATGCAGTTTTTTTGGGCTGCCATTCACTGTCATTATAATGCTTGGATTAGCCAGGACATTTTTTAATATAACTCTGATTGTATTCGTCTGAAAGAAGAATGTAATATACACCTAGGATGGCTTGAGGGTGAGTAAACCATGGGGTAATTAACATTTTTGGGTGAACTATCCCTTTAAGTGACAGTAGTGGAGAAAACAAATCTTCCCAACCTCTCAACCATGCATGTGTGCAAGTGCTGATGATCTGAAAACACAGACCAAACATGCATGTAGGAGTTCAGCTTGCACTAGGAGTTTAGCCTCGCAAACCATTGTGAAATTCTGCTCAAATGAAAGTGTATTACAGCTAGTTTGTGTTCCTTCACGAGGCCGCTTATGCTACAATACAATGTCAATTCTAATTTTATTATTAAAACATTCACATTATTTGGAATTAATTTTAGGAATTCATTTATTTCACAGTTTTTCAGAGAATCTTCTTAAATGCCCACTGAAGTGCCTTGAAACACTCAACATTATTCAATGCGTTGATGCAATTTCCACTAAAACAGGAAGATAGGGTGGGACATGTCAAGCAGCTCCTTCCCTTTTTTTAAAATAGCCAATAGCGTTTAGTTTATGTCACAGCTCGGCCAGAGCCATTGAGCTTGGCAAGGCCGCATTTGACAGCCACAGTCTGATAGATTCATTTTTAGATTTAATATGAAACTGTTACTAAAGCAAAACAGTGAACGAGGATGTGTAGTTTGAAAAGTGTGTTATTTAAGTTAGTGCATGGTACCGGTGTTATCTCTTCTACTTGTCAGTGCTGTTTCTAATGGAGTCTGTCTAACCATTTCTCCTCCTAATCTTCTTCATGTCGCTTAAAAATATAGCATTCGATGTAAAATTCAAATGGGTCCGATATGTTTTGTGGTCTGTGCCGACTCGTGCATAAGATCCGCTCTGTGCTACCGTGTCTATGGACGGGAGTAGACTATGTGCCCTGTTCGCGTGACACTAACGTGAAACAAGACTTCTTCCCAATGGAAAGCATATTTACACTGTCTGAATAGTTCCCTACCCCCTATATAGTGAAGTATGTGCCATTCACCATATACAAAAAAAAAAAAAATAATGTGTAACAAATTACCGATTTCAGCATCTATTAGTGTAGGAGACGGGACAGAAACAGAAAATCTGATGAGAAGCTGAAGTGCAGAGTGATGTGTGTAACATATTGGCGGAAGAGAGAGACCAAGTTTTGAATGCTTATATCTTCTAAATGCGAATTGTGTCATTGCTTTTGAGCACACTAGCTTACAGATAGTAAGACTACAGTAAGGCTAACTTATTCATACTAAAAGCCAAAAAACCTTGATTTCATGTGGACTTTAAGGTTTTACCAGTTTTCACAATGTTGAGAGCATGTTAACGTATATGGTAATTATAATAAATGAGAAAACTAGATGAGGTAAAATAAACCTCTTGAATTGTGCTTATGTGAAAGTGCCATAATTCTGATTATATATTTAACAAAACCTTCAAATGAGAACAAATGACTAATAAATCACGATTATAGTTTATGAGCAAAATAATTGCATTTATACATCTATGTATCATAATATAGTTATTTTGGTTATTCTCTACTGTCACTCTGTACACACTATGAGGTAAAATGTGTTGTAAAGGCCATTTCATTGTGACATTGTAAGCAGTTTTATACCCATGTGTGACTCTCAGTTACTGGCAATTAGTAGGTGTACTGACAAGTCTGATTTGATACCTACGTGAATAACTTTCACAGTCAGAGACAAGTTCTAACTTGAGAACAAAATTTCCCAACACATTCATCCTCTACTTACACCCATATTCAAAATAAGTTCAGCTGTTTCGACAACATATCTTTATGGCGTTCTTTCCTTGAGCTACGTTCAGTAAAAGTCCAAAGTGCATGAAATTAGATTTTACAAAAAGCATTACAAAATAGAATTTATACAAGCTGGCATTGAAACTTGGCTGAAAAGAACCTCCAAAGATGATCTGTGGGGTAAAAATAACCTTCTTTAATTGCCACTGACCCTGCAGACGCCACATGTGAACACTAGTGCCGCTTTCGCCGCGGTCTTCTGGTCATGGCCTTTGGATTTCTTGGCCTCTGCCTGCTTCTTGGCGTTTTTCTGCTGAGACTGGATTTTCTGGTGTCCACGAGCCATGCTGTTGGATTGATGACAAAATGACGTCAACAACATACAGAGACTGAAACGGTACAAGTCAGGCAGACAAATTCAATAGATTTACATACCCTGCTATCAAGAACAAACAGGAAACAACTGCAAAATATATTATCCAAGTGTTTGTGTCAATTATCAATCCAAATTCCTCATAATTTGTGTTAATAAAAATTCTGTCTGATAAAACTCCAAGATTGTGTCCTTATAGGGCATATGATATCAGAGATTTTATTAAAAGTTGGCGTATACCATGTTCTACCTTTGGCTTAGTTTAAAACAATAACAATTTCAGGCAGCTAATGTTGTTGCTTGAAACAGAAATCACACCGTGCACAAGGTTACAGGATATATTACATATTACAGGAGAATAATGTCTCTTATTAACAGCTATTGCAGTATTGTTGTATTCGGCACTTTTTAAATCACGAATAATACGGCAGTACGTTACACAATAATGGAGAGTTTTACTGTTCAATGTTAAGGTAGCAGTTTGAGCTAGCTGTCAATGCACATTGAGGCTCGATAGACCATTAGCTCGACATTTAACACTATTTCATACTACACCATCGATTATCCAGTCTTTAAAAGGACATTCATGGGCTAAAAACGAAATACTGTATGTAAAACCTCGCATATCGTAAGAGTTGAGGTAGATTAGTGAGCGGAGATAGTAGGCTTGGTTAACAACACCATATGGTTAGCCAGCTAGCATGCTAAACACTAACAAAACCAGACCTTTCGACACAGCTACACACCACTAACGCAAATCACGTGAATGCGGGTTATTAAAATGCTACTATATGTTTGTTTGTTTTTTCTATCTATAACTAAATATTATGAGCATACCTGGCGAACAGATAGGATCCGTAGGCAGCCTAAGGCTTAAGTGTACTCTCCTGCACGCTTATGACAGCTGTGCTCTTCCCAGAGTGACAATCGTGTAATTCCTCCTTTGACCACAACGGCACTGAGCGCTAGAGAGCGACATGCGCACTACTCTTTACCATGCTCTTTACACGAGTCTTGAAGGGACAGGGCCGCCATAATGGAACGGTCGAAGCCGTTCGAGAGCAAGAGCGTGTGCAACCGTAGATAGACGCATGTATGAATATCTACTATGTTATATAGTAGGTATTCATACATCTGTAAACAGACGTCAGCAGATAATTGTGTTAAACTAACACAATGCAGCAAGACGAAGGCGTAAACTAACACGACATTAAAAAGTTACCATAGTAAAAGTAAAAACATTAAAAAGTACCATACTAAAACATGTAATATTGAGTCAACACAAAAACAGTGACGAACAGTGAAAGCGTGTGACGACACGCTGACCGTTTCAAGATGGCGGGCGCATCGATGTGTTTACTGTCTGGAGGAGTCGATCGAATGTGGCATCTCTAGCCTACAGGTGCTGGTCATATAATTAGAATATCATCAAAAAGTTGATTTATTTAACTAATTCCATTCAAAAATTGAAACTTGTATATTATATTCATTCATTACACACAGACTGAAATATTTAAAATGTTTATTTCTTTTAATTTTGATGATTATAACTGACAACTAAGGAAAATCCCAAATTCAGTATCTCAGAAAATTAAAACATTGTGAAAAGGTTGAATATTGAAGACATCTGGTGCCACACTCTAATCAGCTAATGAACTCAAAACACCTGCAAAGGCCTTTAAATGGATCAGTGTAGTTCTGTAGGGTACACAATCATGGGGAAGATTGCTAACCTGACAGTTGTCCAAAAGACGACCACTGACACCTTGCACAAGGAGGGCAAGACACAAAAGGTCATTGTAAAAGAGGCTGGCTGTTCACAGAGCTCTGTGTCCAAGCACATTGATAGAGAGGCGAAGGGAAGGAAAAGATGTGGTAGAAAAAAAGTGTACAAGCAATAGAGATAACCGCACCCTGGAGAGGATTGTGAAACAAAACCCATTCAAAAATGTGAGGGAGCTTCACAAAGAGTGGACTGCAGCTGGAGTCAGTGCTTCAAGAACCACTACGCACAGACGTATGCAAGACATGGGTTTCAGCTGCCGCATTCCTTGTGTCAAGCCACTCTTGAATAACAGACAGCGTCAGAAGTGTCTCGTCTGGGCTAAAGACAAAAAGGACTGGACTGCTGCTGAGTGCTCCAAAGTTATGTTCTCTGATGAAAGTAAATCGGGGTCCCAGAGTCTGGAGGAAGAGAGGAGAGGCACACAATCCACATTGCTTGAGGTCCAGTGTAAAGTTTCCACAGTCAGTGATGGTTTGGGGTGCCATGCCATCTGCTGGTGTTGGTCCACTGTGTTTTCTGAGGTCAAAGGTCAACGCAGCCGTATACCAGGAAGTTTTAGAGCACTTCATGCTTCCTGCTGCTGACCAACTTTATGGAGATGCAGATTTCCTTTTCCAACAGGACTTGGAACCTGCACACAGTGCCAAAGCAACCAATACCTGGTTTAAGGACCATGGTATCCCTGTTCTTAATTAGCCAGCAAACTCGCCTGACATTAACCCCATAGAAAATCTATGGGGTATTGTGAAGAGGAAGATGTGATATGCCAGACCCAACAATGCAGAAGAGCTGAAGGCCACTATCAGAGCAACCTGGGCTCTCACAACACCTGAGCAGTGCCACAGACTGGTCGACTCCATGCCACGCCGCATTGCTGCAGTAATTCAGGCAAAAGGAGCCCCAACTCAGTATTGAGTGCTGTACATGCTCATACTTTTCATGTTCATACTTTTCAGTTGGCCAAGATTTCTAAAAATCCTTTCTTTGTATTGGTCTTAAGTAATATTCTAATTTTCTGAGATACTGGATTTGGGATTTTCCTCAGTTGTCAGATATAATCAAAATTAAAAGAAATAAACATTTGAAATATATCAGTCTGTGTGTAATGAATGAATATAATATACAAGTTTCACTTTTTGAATGGAATTAGTGAAATAAATCAACTTTTTGATGATATTCTAATTATATGACCAGCACCTGTATATACAAATCTATGGACTGTGCGTTTAAAATCTACCTCACATGGAACTTCCTGAAATATATAACTAAAATAACTGTGCTGAGAAATCACATCTATCTTTTGTGACAGTACGTGCCTCTGTAACAACAAAAAACAGTCGGGGAGCCACCATGTTTATTTATTTTTTATTTATTTTCATCAGAAACGCTCTCTAAACGTTTATTTGACCAACTTTTGAAGCTCTTTTCTCAAAATGATCTCTTGGCTTCTCCATGACTGAACTTTACTGTTTATTTAATTCATAACACTGTCACTAATTACGTAGCCTATCATGTTGGCGCCCTCTACTGTTTCCCCCTGCTTTCTCCCTTTCCCCCGTGATTTTGTCTATATCGCGAATATAAAACGACATTTTTCAGCCTATTTTTAGGACACAAACCTAGTCTTATATTCGGGTATATACGGTATAAATAAAAACAGCAATCCTGACCTGCGCTGAGAAAAATAACACGCAAACAACGCCGTCTACACACTAAATTACACAAGAATAACGACAGAGAAACGTTTCTAGCTATCGAACTAATACTCAGTGAAGAGTTAATATAGAAAACATATTATTTACGCTATTTATCCACACGCTGGAATGTATACTTATTGCTCTTTTTATAATCATTACCCGATCTATTAAGAAATCGTCCAAAATGCATATAGACTTTCATTCTTGACATCTCAAAATTGCAACGGTCTAGTCCATAACAGAGAGAGAAAAAAAAGCATACAGGAACTTTTCATGGTTTATCCTACATATTAGTTACAAATGATTGCATTATTATTTTGATTTTAATTACACAATAAAGCAAATTTATATTCAAATATATACATTTATTTATTTATTTGTAGACTAATAACACACACACACACACACACACACACACACACACACACACACACACACACACACACACACACACACACACGTATTTGGTTTTATTGTGGAAATTTAATGGCTGGTTCAGTTACTATGACTATCCTTTGTGTGACTACTTTTCACATGAAGTCTATTTTCAGACCAGTAGGTGGCGGTATTAATCTTTAATAACCTCGTTGGCCTCTCTCACCTCTGTAATAACAGGTTAACCATGATCAAAATTAAAAAAAAATTTAGCTTAATTTAGCCTCACTGATTAATATTTTGAGACTAACAAGTTAATAGTGTATTAAAGTTATAAGTACAATTTTAATGTATGCATGAAACGAATTCATGAGAAATGAAGGAAAAAGTGAAAAGAAAAATATTTCATAATTTCCTTAACCTCCTGTTGTTCTAATCAGGTATAACTTTATTCTGTGGGGCAATAAAGTGAACTTCTAAAGTTTGTGCTGTTTGTTTATTTCCTCATGCAGTTATAATGAATGGTTTCAATCATAAACAAGGTAACAAATCCATACTTTTTGTGTGATATTGCAATTTTCTGGAAGCACTTTTATTTATATATATATATATATATATATATATATATATATATATATATATATATATATATATATATATATATATATATATATATATATATATGTTAAATTATTATTATTATTATTATTATTATTATTATTATTATTATTTTCAACTGGCTCCACGTTTCCTTTTCATTGTAATTACATGGAAAAATGTTTGAAATCTCCATAGCATTCCAATGAATAAAGAAAGTCAAGAGGGGTTCTGAATGGCATGCAGGGCATGTAATGACACAATTTTCACTTTTTGGATGAACTCTATATTTCCTTCTGTTACAAACTCTCTCCACATGTATAAACTATTGACATAAAAAACTACATTTCCACATTCGGACTGAATGAAACAAACATATCAATAAAACAAATGTAATGTGTTTATCTGCATCAATGGATTTTCAGTTCGAGTTCAAAGAAAGAAAATGTTCTGCTGATCTGAAACTAGAAGGAAATTCGTTAGCCTTCCGTGCTATGGCATGTCTGAATATGCAAAACACCCTCTCTCGACTAGCTTAAGGCTATGACTGTAAAATGTTAGTAAACATATGTATATGTCATGTTTTCTTCTTTCAAGAGGGAAACTGTATCATTGTGAGAAACGTTTCCTGTCAGTGGTGTTACCTTTCTTTTCTATTCATCATAAGAAAAGAATAGCGATTCTGACCAGTACATCATTCCTTATGAGGATAAAGGAAAATTTCCTCATAGACAATGAGGAAATAATGTTTTAAATCAACACAGCTGTTTTTTTGTTTTTTTTAAAACATGTAAGTATCTAGTGTTTATCATTTGTGCATCTCACACAATGTATCATAATTTTGTATGAATGCTGGGTGAAGTTTCGACCATGCTTGGGTGGAGATGTCCTGCCTGAGGGTTTCTGAAAGGAAATCTCCCAGGTGTCAGACCCTCAATAGCAACACGAGAATTATATCAGTCTGTCCTTTGTTCTGCTAAAATGAAGTATTTTCCACAGACAGCCCTGATATTTTCCATTTTGGACACTGTATTTCTTTTTTTAGGTCCTTCTGGGGGTTAAAACTGCATTTTTCATATCACAAAAGAAGCATATACCATTACCAAATGAGTAGTGCTATATAGCTTGCAAAATTTGCCACCACAATATTAAGATGCTGTGGCTGGTTGCTAGGTTGCTTCTGTGTTATTACATCTATTATATTATTTTCTCTGCAGCTCAACCATACACTCCTAAAAGTAAAGGACATTTAACATTAATGAATATTTTCCATTGCACAAAAGGTTTTTTTTTTTTTTGGCCTATTTTATCATCCACCAGGCAAAAATTGCAATCCCTCGAAACAGTAAAGCTGCATGATTTGAGGAATCATTTATGTTTACATGTCAAAGTTTAATATAACGTTAGGGGTTTATTAATAATCCTAACTGTACGTATGAACAATAGTAAAAAGAAAATAGGGGATATCGAAAAGAGGTGCTTCCTTAGCAAAGACCACAAATTAATATTCATTTTGAAAATGTTAATAAATTAAATAGGGGATAGTTCACCCAAAAATGAACGCAAAAGAAAATATTTTGAAGATTGTTGTTAACTAAACAACTGGACAAAAAATACAATGGAAGTCAATGGGAACAGAAATTGTTTGGTTACCAACATTCTTCAAAATATCTTTGTGTGTGTGTGTGTGTGTGTGTGTGTGTATTCAGCAGAAGAAAGAAAGTCATGCAGGTTTGGAACAACATGAGGATGAGTAAATTATGATTTTTGAATATTAACTTTCCCTTTAATATTGTTCAAGAAAAAGAAAAGTTTTTCCTATCATTCCTTGCATGCTTTTCATCACTCGAATGTAGGCGTAAAATTAACTGTAATGAGAAGCTATCATTTTTTTCTCCGCTTTTAAGAACTTTGATCAAGTCTTGACAACGCTGTGGTGAAATTCTTGCGTGTAAATGTATTTGAATGCGCACTAATTGCGTCTCTCAATATGAAAGTCATTCGGTACATCAAACATTCTCTGATGTGGGGGAGGAACCCAAGCTTGACACAAGAGGAAGTTATTCGGATCCATCCCGTTATAGTCACTTCCTCTGTTTTCCACTGACAACCAATCATATTAAAAACAATACATCTCATCTGACAGGTTCCACATTCACCACAATGGCAGAAGTACAGACAAATGTAGCAGTGCTCCCTTGTGAAATAACTGTATTGAATGTGCACTTGTAGTGTACTTCATATCTTAAAAGTATACTAGTATAACTGTACTTGCACATAATATAATATCAATGAAAATGGTCATTTAAGTTTAACTTACAGGTGCACTTTCATGACATTTTAAGTACTCTTTCAAACAGTGCACTTTGTAATAATGTCAAATTAAACGTTTTACTTTAAAGTACATTTGTGACCCTGGACCACAAAACTAGTCATAATGGTCAGTTCTTTGAATTTGAGATTTATACATCAACTGAAAGCTGAATAAATAAGTAAATACAAACCCGATTCCAAAAAAGTTGGGACACTGTACAAATTGTGAATAAAATCAGAAAGCAATGATGTGGAAGTTTTAAATTTCAATATTTTATTCAGAATACAACATAGATGACATATCAAATGTTTAAACTGAGAAAATGTATCATTTTAAGGGAAAAATAAGTTGATTTTAAATTTCACGGCATCAACACATCTCAGAAAAGTTGGGACAAGGCCATGTTTCCCACTGTGTGGCATCCCCTCTTCTTTTTATAACAGTCTGCAAACGTCTGGGGACTGAGGAGACAAGTTGCTCAAGTTTAGGAATAGGAATGTTGTCCCATTCTTGTCTAATACAGGCTTCTAGTTGCTCAACTGTCTTAGGTCTTCTTTGTCGCATCTTCCTCTTTCTGATGCGCCAAATGTTTTCTATGGGTGAAAGATCTGGACTGCAGGCTGGCCATTTCAGTACCCGGATCCTTCTTCTACGCAGCCATGATGTTGTAATTGATGCAGTATGTGGTCTGGCATTGTCATGTTGGGAAATGCAAGGTCTTCCCTGAAAGAGACGACGTCTGGATGGGAGCATATGTTGTTCTAGAACTTGGATATACCTTTCAGCATTGATGGTGCCTTTCCAGATGTGTAAGCTGCCCATGCCACACGCACTCATGCAACCCCATACCATCAGAGATGCAGGCTTCTGAACTGAGTGCTGAGAACAACTTGGCTTGTCCTTGTCCTCTTTAGTCCGGATGACATGGCGTCCCAGTTTTCCAAAAAGAACTTCAAATTTTGATTCGTCTGACCACAGAACAGTTTTCCACAGTCCATTATAAATGAGCCTTGGCCCAGAGAAAACGCCTGCGCTTCTGGATCATGTTTAGATATGGCTTCTTTTTTGACCTATAGAGTTTTAGCCGGCAACGGCGAATGGCACGGTGGATTGTGTTCACCGACAATGTTTTCTGGAAGTATTCCTGAGCCCATGTTGTGATTTCCATTACAGTAGCATTCCTGTATGTGATGCATTGCCGCCTAAGGGCCCGAAGATCACGGGCATCCAGTATGGTTTTCCGGCCTTGACCCTTACGCACAGAGATTGTTCCAGATTCTCTGAATCTTTGGATGATATTATGCACTGTAGATGATGATAACTTCAAACTCTTTGCAATTTTTCTCTGAGAAACTCCTTTCTGATATTGCTCCACTATTTTTGGCTGCAGCATTGGGGGAATTGGTGATCCTCTGCCCATCTTGACTTCTGAGAGACACTGCCACTCTGTGAGGCTCTTTTTATACCCAATCATGTTGCCAATTGACCTAATAAGTTGCAAATTGGTCCTCCAGCTGTTCCTTATATATACATTTAACTTTTCCGGCCTCTTATTGCTACCTGTCCCAACTTTTTTGGAATGTGTAGCTCTTATGAAATCCAAAATGAGCCAATATTTGGCATGACATTTCAAAATGTCTCACTTTCAACATTTGATATGTTATCTATATTCTATTGTGAATAAAATATAAGTTTATGAGATTTGTAAATTATTGCATTCCTTTTTTATTCACAATTTGTACAGTGTCCCAACATTTGAATTGGGTTTGTAAATAATAAATAAATATTTGTTAGGATAAGACAATATTTGGCCAAGATAACTATTTGGAAATCTGGAATCTGAGGGTGCAAAAAAACCTAAATATTAAGAAAATCGCCTTTAAAGTTGTCCAAATGAAGTCCTTAGCAATGCATATTACTACTAATAAAACATTTTTGATATATTTACAGTTGGAAATGTACAAAACATATTCATGGAACATGATCTTTACTTAATATCCTAATGATTTTTGGCATAAAAGAAAATTCTATAATTTTGACCCATACAGTGTATTGTTGGCTATTGCCTCAAATATACCCGTGCGACTTATGACTGGTTTTGTTGTCCAGGGTCACATTTTAAATAATTGTTTTATTAATCTTTTGTCTTGCACTTTTTTTGATGTGTAGTATTTGAGTATTATTTAACCTGTAGTGTGTTTTAAAGTTTTCATTATTACATCATTAAAAATGTGCAACAACAAATTTATTTAAATACATGACACATTTCAATAGAAATTACATTTAAGTATATTTTATTTTACCATAAATGCTTGTCAATATGTTAGGCAGTACACTTAAACCATCGTAAAAGACAGAAGACATCACTCTAAAGTTTAGCTAATTGTATTTATTATAAATTTCTTTTCTTTTTTTAAATTGCAATTACCATGCAATTAAGTAGAATAGAGAATATTACTTTCAGTACATTATTTTCATAATAAATAGGCCTATTCTATTAAGCGTATACAAAAGTATAGGCCTACTTCTTTTCACACGGTCTGTTATTAGCATGATCAACGATTTTAATTCTTCTTAGAGCTTCCTATGAAGTACAATTGAAGCGTGACATGTTGCCGCCAATGCAAATTCATACGAATGACACTGTAATACAAATTCATCATTGTTGACTGCAGAGCCACAGAGACAGGTTTATGGTGCTGATGCAAAGAAAATGATCCTCTTCACCCAACCTGTTCAGCAGCTTCCCACAGGACTGGTTTGGATTTAAGACATCCTGGCATGTGTAGAGAAAACGTTGCTGTCCCTTTAAGGGCCATTGGAATGCACGTGTCCCCCTCCACCACCCCCTAAAAAGTCGTCTGAGCCCTGATTGCACACCTGTGCAGTAGCTGGAGATGCGATTGCTGTCCGGAGCCTTCCCTCCGCCTTCTGCATTCCAGCCCCTAGCCCACACTCCCGCTGCATGCTAGGCCTTCACCTGCCAAACGGGTGTGCGGCAGTAGTCGGGCAGGTCCTAACAGGCATCCTATTCCCATCTCAGAAATCCATGGCATGCGGAATACCTCCCTCTTTTTCTCAGCCTGTGTTTTCATAGGAATTTGATGGATAGAAAAAATCGTGACATCCCGCACAGTTCATGCCTGTGCCTGTCCGCCACTTGTCAGGTTACCACTTCAGCTGTCAAACATATATATGCTATAGGTTTTGCTTGTGTGTACATACAGTATGTAATCCACCCCTGTTGTTGCTTTCTGGCGGCTTTCTGTGCATCCTGTCCTTTTACTGTGGGCAGTCCGGGCATGGTGAGACAGGCTTGTTAGCAATGGTGCGGTTTTTCTGCATTAGCCATAAGCCTTCAGGTAAAGCTTGGAGAATGCAGTTTTGAGACCCCACCTGTATTTATTTAGCAACTTCATTTGCACACTGTAGTGAAAACACCAGGTGCTCCCAATGTGAGATTAGAAAAGATGGGTTACAGTTCTAAAGACATGCTAAGCACTCACATCAAGATCAAAAAGATGGTCTAAGTGGATCTACTATGATGCCTGATCTGATATTTTAGCGATGTAGCCTAATGTTGCCGACAACGATTTTATAAGTGGTGTTTGCCAAGCCATGCATCATTATTAGGCTACTATTGCTCATACTCAAGGTTAGGGATTTAAACCTCTAAATCCGAATATTAAACTTTGACACAACACATAGCTCGTTTGGGCTATGGACATGAAAAATACCACAAATTATGCTAAAAAGTAGCATTTAGCATGGAAAAGTCCTGGCAACATTTGTATGGGCATGGGCTGCTCAAATTTTGAAAAAAAAAATTGATTATATACTAATGTAATTATTATTACAAAACTTATAACACTTTATTTGGTAACTCTATTTTACAGTGTCCTTGTTACACGTTACATAGTTTCTATAGTTATTACTATAAATTATGCATAAGTACACGCAACTAACCCTAAACCAAACCTAATCTTATCCTGACACTATAGTTAGTACATAAAGTTAATTAATATTACTCAGTACTTAAATGTATAATTACACTGTAACAATGACTGAAGCCTACTTTAGTGTTCGTTACATACCTATGTTACATGTATTTACTATAGCAATAACAGTAAATTATGCATAATTACATGCAACTAACATTACACCAAACCCTAATAATAATCCTAATTCATTATTACTCAGTTGCACTTACATATATAAATGCACAAATAAGGACATTAAAATTAAGTGTTAAAAAAATAAATAAAAAAAAATAAATAAAAAAATAAAACTATATTAAATTTGTTGGTAATTGAAATAAACCTAAAATAAAATACAATATGCATATTGGATGAAATATTAACAAACTGAAAAAAAAAAAAGTTGAAGTTGAAGAATGACTAAAACTGAAATAAAAATATAATAAAGCTTTTAAAAACGAAAACTAACAAAGATGACAAAATAACAAAATTCACTAAAACTTAAGCATACAAATTGAAATGAAAACTGAACATTTAAAATAGCTAATTCAAAATTTTAATAAATACTACACTGTAAAAAAAAAAGAAAGTTGCAGCCTTAAATTTGTAAGTATAATCAACTTGGATGTTTGCATTAAATTACATTAAACTGACTTTAAAAATGTATTGAATCTTGTATAACTTATAGAAAAAGTTGAAAACTGCTTAACTCAGTTTGATGAGTTATTGCAATGTAATCATAACTGTCATAACTTATTGCTCATATCATAAATAATACTAAAATGCCTCCTGTTTACTTTCAAACAGTCTAATAACAGCTCAAGAATACCATCATCACATCTCTTTGAAAGAATCTTGCCTTTAAATGACAAAGCAGTCAGAACTTTGCTTCATTGTTCTGGTGTACTGTTAGGAGTCTCAGTGGTCTTTTGTGACCATCCAGAGAGCATGAGGTCAGCAGGGGTCTTGAGGAGAGGGCAGACCGTGGAGATGTTATCAGACTCATTCTGGCCCCACTGCTCCAGTACCCTTGACTACCTGACCTAAAGCAGGGACCCATTGTCTCTGGCCCAGGCTTTTTATTGCTTCTCTTGAATGACTGAGCTATGCTCAAAACAAAGGCCTGTGTTTGCTTGCCCAAGGTGTCAGTCCTCAGACTCCCTCACAGTGTTTACACTCCAGTGACCTAAGGTTTACCAAAGCTGCCGCAAATTGGTTTGTTTAGAAGGGGTAATGGCAAACATTACATTCTATCACAATAGGTTCATTAAGGTGACAATAACATTGGGTAAACAACTTATTAAGCTCTCAATAGTAGTGGCAGAAACATTGAGTAGTCTAAATTGCGGTCATTGTAAATTTACAAGTCATTGTACTTTTATCATATACATCGTTCAATTAAATAATAGAAAACATGAGTTGTGTGTCGCTATGCAGTTGCTATGGCGAGACCATCTCAGGTCAAAATATTATTGGCTCTAGATATAGCTTAATTTTCCATTTAAGTCCGCAGTATGTTTAGAAAAGTAAAATCACTCCTTTCCTCAACATTCTGCATAATTTGATATATTATTCATGTCCTTCGTGCAAACGTGTGGCATAATACTAAATTATGTGCCAAAGGTTTAGGGCAGACAAATAGGCCTAATAATATAATAAAGGTATAAGAATAAAAAAACAAAAACAAAAAAACACTAATAATATTTGAGTAATACAATATTATTCTTCACATCATGTTTGGTATCAATGTTGCTAACTTTCCATGTAAAAGGTGTGTTGTCAAGTTGTATGAGTAGTTTCTTATTTCCCATGTTTTGTCATGTCACTGTGTAGCTTGCATGTTCACACCTGACACTTGGAACAAAACTAGATTTTCCAGGTCCTGAAAGTGTGGGAAATGTCACTTAGATTAATTTTTCTCACACAAAATTGGACTTACCTCTTTAAGAACCTAATATTGACTGACAACTATTTGTCTTCTGGGCATGTCAGGTCTTGATGATTTGAATTCTTAAGAATCAAAATAGGATGTGTGTTATTTGTCGTGGAACAATTCAACTGCTGTGTTTCTAATATCAACATAGTAAAATTATTTTTATGATGCAATTTGTGAATTCAAAACCATCTTGACTGCACCTGCAATACTAATCCAACAATTTGTGGATAAGAGACGAGCCACTGGACATTGAAACACATCCCTCTAATATTTACAATAGTGGTCAATCAATAGCCTATACGATTTTCTCTCACCATACTTATACATACCTTCAGTCTTAAATGCTTGGTTAAAGTCTTGTACAAAACATTAAGGTTTTATACTTCACTATAGGGAAGGGAAAACGGATAAATTACAAACTTGTTTCTCGAAATCACACAAAGGCTTTCCTCCATCCTGCCCTTCATTTCTAGTACAAACCTATGGTTACAGGTGAGGTGGGTCTTCTGAAGCGCCAGCCAATCAGCGAGCGTTCTTTCCTCACCTCGACCAATCAGAGCGCTGACCAGCCCCTACTCGAACCCAAATACATTACACAGAGAGAAAAAAAAAAAAAACCCTATCAAAGTTTACCTTTAGGCTAGGTCTATAAGCAAACAATAAAAATATTAAAAGTAGATTTAACCTGTTATAAAGATTTAAAATATAATTTTGAAACTCAGAATTACACATTAAAATATCCGAGAAGGAGTGTGCTCAGGTGTTTCCTACCTGCTCCTTCAGCCCTTGAGAAATAGGCTAATCGGAGAGGGAAAAGTCGATTTACCTGTAGCCCGGGTTCTGGCATCTCTCACTCGCGCTCTGTCTTCTATTACCTGCACCGACTTGAAAGTCCAGTTTCACAAGGAAGAACCGCGGAGGAAGAGAAATATGTCACAGGAGACAGACAGGTAAGAGTCATGACTGCGACACAATCTTCCATTACCTCAACACAAGTATCGGAACGTCAACGAGAGCCGTTCTGCATTTTTACTTTCATAAAAGATTTTATTCTCTCAAAACTCTAAAAACGTTATTTTATAGTCGCATTAGCTACGTTAACGGCGTATAATATTATACAGAATTTATTTAGTTTATTGTTGTTTTTATAGATAGAATCCCACCGCAGAAGGAAAGTTTTTTTTTGCGGTCAAAACGCCATTTTTCACTGAGGAAACACCTTGAATATAAGCTACCTGAAATTCATTCGAATTTATTTACTATTTAAAGGAGAAGGATTATTCGCTATGGTATTTAAAAAGAATTATTACTAAAAATAAAGATTGAATTATTTTGAAGCATTTTGTGTTTTATTTACTTTATTTTGCTCATTTATGTAGTCTTTATTTGTTTTGTTTTTATTTTAATACAGTATTTTTATTTTTGTTCTGTTTAATGTGAAGTTTGAAAAGATTGGGTTGTTTTGATTGTTTTAATACAATGTTCAGATCTATTGTCTCCTCCATAATAGCAACCCGTTTATTTATGTTTGTGGTGACTAAAACACATTTTTGTTTATGAAATAGACTGGAATATTTGTTTCTCTTGAGTTGTAATACGGGTCTTACATTCCTCAGAGCCTGATAGGCCTAGCTAATTAATCTCTAGGTGTGTCAAAGAATTAGATTTATTAGAAAATATAATTGTTGTGCTATTCCAGTTAAACAGGCTGAATACATGTAAAGTGGGAAAAATGATAATTTACATAAAAATATGTTTCAGATGGGTTAGCTCCTCACACAAAACCATATGTGACCCTGGACCACAAAACCAGTCATAAGTCGCACGGGTATATTTGTGGCAATAGCCAACAATACACTGTATGGGTCAAAATGATCCATTTTTCTTTTATGCCAAAAATCATTAGGATATTAAGTAAAGATCATGTTCCATGGAGATATTTTGTACATTTCCTACCGTAAATATATAAAAAATTTATTATTAGTAGTAATGTGCATTGCTAAGGACTTCATTTGGACAACTTTAAAGGCGATTTTCTCAATATTTAGATTTTTTGCACTCTCAGATTCCAGATTTTCAAGTATTGCCCTATCCTAACAAACCATGCATCAATGGAAAGCTTATTTATTCAGCTTTCAGATGATGTATAAATCTCAATTTTTAAAAGAAAAGGTACTTTTTTTGGTTCAGGGTCACATATTAAATAGCTAAATCACCCACACTACAGATGAAAAGTAAATTAAAGGTAAATACAAAAACATGTCTAATCATTCCCTAATCATCAAAATGATCTATTATGATATTCACTTTTCTTTTAATTTAATTTAATTTTTTCAAATTTCTTTTATATATAACCTCAACATGATTTGCCTGAAAATACTTGCCTCATTTTACGCTGTGGTCCAACTAATCCTCTGAAGTTGTCAGAATTTAGGAGCTTTTTTTATTTATAATTTATTTTTTTATTTTTTATGGATGAATATAATGACTTTAGCTTATTCTATACTATACTATGCATTTTCCAGTGAAAGTCCCCACATGAGTTCATGCTCTGTGCTCACTGCTTGTGTGTACATGTGTGTTTGCTAATGTGTGTTGTGAAGACATTATATGTCACTACTACGGACACTTCGATATTTTTAGAACTTTTACCGTAGATACATTAAACAGGGTAAAATGTTGTAAAATGCCCCTCTTAAAAAAAACAATGTGCATTAGCTGTTAAATTGTAACGTATTTCGAGATGAGTTTAGCAAGTAGAGGATGACGAAGCATATATATTAGGTGAAATAAATGGAAACATTTGACTAGGGTTTCACTTTAACTTTTTCATTTCAAAATAAAAACATTTAGTATTTGATACCTTACAAATTTGAACAAATTTCCGTTCACAAAATATCCCAATTAAATATAGCCTCATATCAAACACAAAATAAATTCACAGATCACTATTATCTGATGACAAGAATCATTTAATCTCAGATTAGCTCATATGGAATAAATCTCACAAATGATGTTCAGATGAAATGTCAAAATAATTAAAAGAGCATAACCATTTAATAAATATTTTAATAACATATATATATATGTATGTTATTTTTGTTGCTTCAATTGTATTGCATATTTCTCTTTGGGGCCACTGTATGTTACTGAAAGTCTTGTTCATACTGAAGAATGAAAGCAGTCAGATACAGATTTAATATCATATTATATCAAATTGGGAGACTCGCACATCAAAATACTCTAGAGCCAGAAGTTGTACTTCCTCATGTCATGTTTCATACATTTTAGCTCTTGTTGTCTGTCAGGCAGCAAAATGCAGAAGACTTTTGAAGTCTCTGCGGTCAGTATTTGTTTGGTTAGATATTCTCTGGTGTACTGTACATCACTGTACATCACACTCTCACAAAAGGAGCAGTGTGCAGGGTTGTTTTCAACAGTATGCAAAATAGAGCTTTTACATGAAGCTTTATCAGCTGGATCATTTATGTCTGTATTTCTGTCTGCTAGTGTGCTGATATACTGTTTTATGTCTGTGTGTGTGTGTCCCAGTAAGAGGCTGGTTGTAGTGGTGCCCAATGAGACGTCCTTCCACCAGCGTCGGGCCTACACCAGTGAGGATGAGGCCTGGAGGTCTTACCTGGAGAATCCTCTTACTGCGGCCACAAAGGCCATGATGAGCATCAATGGAGATGAAGACAGTGCTGCCGCCCTGGGGCTCCTCTATGAGTACTACAAGGTCAGTGACATCAGCCAAGACATCATTTATTCACCCTCATGGTGTTCGAAACCTCTCTCTTCGGTGAAATAAAATTCAGCAGAATGTTCACACTGCTCTTTTCCATACAATGAAAGTGGATAGTAACTGGGCCTATAGTATTAAGCTCCAAAAAGGACCATTAAAGCACTACACAAAAATATTTAGACCTAAATTTAAGATTTATGTATTTTAACCACATTTAACATTTCCATCTGTTTGGATTACAGTTTTAACATAAACTAATTAACTTAAAAGGGTTAGTTCCCCCAAAAATTTGTTAATCCAAACACAATCGTAGTTATATTAAAAATATCCTGGCTCTTCAAAGCTTTATAATGGGAGTGAATGGTACCTTAGATTTTGAAGCCCAAAAATCAAATCCATCCATCATAAAAGTAATCCATACGGCGCTAGGGTGTAACTTTATAAACTGTAATCACAAAATTTTTTTATTTAGCAGTCTTGTATAAATGAAACATAAGAAAATAAGAATGTGATTAATGTTACAGTACAAATAAAGCGAATGTTTTAAATACACAATTACCAGGTTTATATATTTATCATCAATAAATCCAATTTATTATATGTTAACCATTTTTAAACTAATTGAGTCTTAACATTTTAACTAATTGAATCTTGCTTGTTCCAAAGCTAGGCATATTTGAACTGTTCATAATATTGAACCGAAATTTTAACAAATTTATGGTGATTTTAAGGAATTTTAATAAAAACATTTTAAAAATATGATCATTTAAATGAAATCAAATAGATGTAAATGCTTATATACACTGTAAAATAGTGTCACATGATTACTTCTAGAATTTTTCATCCACAACTAATGAACTAATGATAATTATTTCATTGTCAATGTTACCACGGTATAACTTTATAGCTTACATTATCCACAAGCATAGTAAGGATATGGTGAAATTATGCCTAAATTATATTATGCCTTTTGCTGCTCTGATGTGTAAGTTATTGATAGAAGACAATCAAGCAGCTTTCAGTTTTCATAAGTGAGTGATTGTGTCGCTAAGTGATAAATCTCCAATAAAGCAATTATGGTGAAACAGTGCCTATGATACTCTCAACATTGCTTATATTGAGGTTTTATCTTCTGCAGGTGCCCAAAGATAGGAGAGTTTTACCAATCAGCAAAGGGGTTGAAATTTCAGAAGAACCAGAAAAGAGGTCAGTGAAATGATTAAAACAGTGGTGAATATAGAGTGAATAAATGGATTAAAATTGTGACATAAAATGCACACAGGAAATCTTTTATGCTTTCATATACTGTCTCAGAAACACTACAGTGGGAAACAGCAGTCAAATGGAGCCAGAGACAGTGGATAATCGTGTCCAGGTACTGAAATCAGTGCCCGTTAATCTGTCACTCAACACGGATCATCAGGACACCAAACGGGAACAGTATAGCGTGGCGGCTGGAGAGAGTGGGGCCGCTTCTGTGGTAAAGGCTGAGGTGTACACTCCTGTTTTCATGGCTTCGGGAGTTCACTACAGGACAGAAGGAGAGGAACAGATGCGGGTCATCTGTGAACAGGCCCACTCATTCGACACCTCGTCCGTATGTCATAGTGGATATAGGAAGGATGACCATCGCAGTAGTCCAGATAGCACCTATGAAGAAGACAGCAATGAAGTGAGATTAATATCTGGTGTTTAAGGAACATTTGTTTGTCATAAAACTTGGATGTAGTAAGCAAATTAATGGGTGATAATTTCTCTCATGCAGAAGTACCGCCCATCGTCGCTTGGAGCTGATGACTTCACATTTGACCAGTCGGATATGTTGTAAGTGTTATACAGAATTAATGCACACCAATAGGCTTGTATTATTATAGTGAATCAGCGCTCACATAACTAAAAAACATGTTCTTCAACAGAGATACTTTCCAGTACACATTAGAGGCCAGCAGGTCGTTGCGGCAGAAGCAGGGTGAGGGGCCTATGACCTATCTGAACAAGGGACAGTTCTACGCTATTACACTGAATGAGACAAGTGCCAATAAACGCCTCCGACATCCCATCAGCAAAGTGAGGGTGAGTGGTGTTCTTCTATCAAATCAGGTATTCGAAAAAACTAGGAAGGTATAATGTAACAATGTCATGTTTTTGAATTATGTTAATTTTGGAGCTTTGATTTAAATGTCATATGTAATTTATTGACAGCTCTTTTTTGTAGATTTTTGTAGATAAATCTATACTACCTTTCAAAAGTTTGTGATCATTTAAAAAAAGAAATTCATACTTTTATTCAGCATTACATTGATCAAAAGAGACATTTATAAAACGTTCTATTCATCAAGGAATCCTGAAAAATATATCATGGTTTACACAAAAATATTTTTGAATGTACAACTTTTTGAAAGCATAGTTCAACTGTGATAACCGAAGACTGGAGGGAATGCGGTTATTGAAAATTAAGCCTTGTCATCAGCAATAAATTATATTTTTAAATATAAATTTAAAGTGAAAACAGTTATTTCATATTGTACTAGTATTTCACAATATTACCGTTTTACTGTATTTTTGATCAAATAAATGCAGCATTGGAGAGCATTAGACACTTCTTTCAAAAACATTTTAAAAAATCGCAAACTTTGGAATGGAAGTGTATGACTATATCTTCTGTTCTTGTTATGGTAATAGTTTATCGACATGATCATTTGGAACAGACATGAAGTAATTGAGTGGATTGTGATAACCTCTGTTATCCTCCTTTCTCAGAGTGTCATCATGGTTGTATTCAGTGAAGATAAGAACCGTGATGAGCAGCTCAAATACTGGAAGTATTGGCACTCTCGCCAACACACTGCAAAGCAGAGGGTTCTGGATATCGGTGAGCTTCCTCCTTATTATTGAGATAATTGTCTTGATCTTGAATCAGGAATTGCCCAGGGGTGTCTAATCCTGATCCTGGAGGACTACCATGCTGCATAATTTAGCTTAAATCCTAATCAAACACTCCTGAACCTCTATGCCAGTAGGCCCAACCCTGGTCCTGAAGCCCCTCAACAGTACACATTTTGGATGTCTTCCATATCTGAAACACCAATTTCATCTCTTGGAGTGTCTAATAACAAAGTGTTTCTCAACCCTGCATCTCCAACACTGCACATTTTGAATGTGTCCTGACACACCCATCTTTAATGTAGTCTCTACTAAAGCTGGGCTCAGACTACTGAAGTCTTTAAATCTTAACCGATTGTGAAATCTGGTTGCATCACGCATATAAGGAGAATCTACACAAATTTTCGTCTTTCAAATCTCAAACCTGCACACATTACAAGATTTGAAAATTGTGCATCACACACTACAAGATATTCTTAAGATCGTCATGCCAGATTTAGCACCTCACGTGATCTCACAGGGAAGTGGATGTAAACAAAATGGATACTGTGTCGCAGCAATTTGCTGTATCAATACTTATTCTTTGTAGTGAGAAAAAACTGCCGTGTTGTTGCCACATTTCGACCAGCCATTCCTCCATCTCCGCTGTCCACAGCAAGTACAACTGCTTGTTGTTTCGCAGTCGCAATTTCAAAGGTTCTGTCTCTTCTATCTCCCTCACTGGCTATTGTGGAAGTACTGACGTAATCCTAGTTGTAATCATCATTATTTAAAATCATAAATATCAAACATGTTTAGGATTTAAGATTTGATCTGTAAACGCTTCACATTACCAGATAATCTTGGCCAAACATCAGAACCGACCAATGCCCTGGATGCAATATTTTTTCTTTCTTTGAATGTCGGGAGGGGTAAATTGGGGATAAATTGGCCTGAAACTCCTGTAGTCTCAGCCCGGCTTAATGAGCTAATGCTGTAAATCAGGTGTGTTTGATTAGGGAGGCATACAAAATTTGTAGTGTTGTGGGTCCTTCAGGATCGGGGTTGAGAGACACTGTACAAACGAGTTGTACTCTTCACAAGTATGCAAAAAAAAGGCCTATGTGCTTTGGCCAGTGTATTGCAACAGTGCAATCTAGTTGTATATAATGTGTTTTATTTAGTTTGGTGCACAGCATACTTAAGGGGACAACAGACTTACCTTCAAATATCTGTGCCATTAAACCAGGGGTGTCCAGTCCTGCTCCTGGAGGACCAACGTCTTGCAGAGTTTAGATCCAACATGCTCCAAAACACTTGCCTGGAAGTTTCTAGTGATCCTGAAGACCTTGATCACTAGAAACTTGGAGCTAAACTCTGCAGGACACTGGCGGTTCCAGGAGGAGGATTGGACACCCTTGCATTATACAGAATAGAACAGGTAGCTATAAGTATGTCGGCAGTAAGATTCACTTCAAACTGTTGCTCCACCATGGCAGTAGTTGACGTGAAAGAGAGTTGACGTGGCGTAAGAGATTGAGAAAGCATAACTTGAAGCATTTGTGTTCTTGTACTTGCGTAGATTATGCATCATATTTCTCTAAAAATCATTAACCACAGTACTATTCAACACTCTTTGGTCTGAATTGTCATTAACCACTAGTTTCAATAGTCATTCACCACTAGTTTGAAGACTGATGGTGCCTCACATCCTAGAAGCCCTAGGGCTTTCTGGAGATTGGTTCCTCTTGGTTTCCCCCTGCTCAGCTAAAGGGTACTAGGTTGCTAAATGGCTATACACTATACAACGGCGTTTGCATTCTCTCATAATTATATAGTTGGGTAATTATATTGTATGTAATTTGCCGACATCAGGGAGTTGCTGTCAGTGTGCAAGGTATTAAAAATTGCTTTTGAATGCATGCTCGTTTTTTACTTTCGCTTTCCAATTCACGACCATGCGTACTCTGGAGTGGCAGTACTGGCCACATATTTTACAAGATAAGATATTTGTCAATGACCCTCAGGTTCTGTTGTTCACCAAATCCTCTGCCTTCATCTTGTCAGTCATCTCTCCTTACTATCTTCACGTGATAGGATAAATCTGATAATGCGTTATTCATTTTCTGTGCCTTTCCAAATTGCGATTTAGGCTTCGGGGACATCCCTACTATACAGATTACTATGAGTCTGCCCTGAGATTTTTTACAGATAGATACAGATCTATTTACAGAGGTATTTTTGACATTTTGGACAGATTACTAAAATCTACTAAAACTTACTAAATCTCTGGTGTTAATTAGTTATTAGCCACTTAACGATGGTTTCTTATCTACAGCAGCACACTTTATTGTTGAGGCAACCTGGGATTACATAAGGGTGCTATGGTGTTAGAATATCCCAGTTATTCTCCAGCTTCATTAGTCATAACACCTGGGGTTTGAACTTGTGACCTTCAGATCACTAGCCCAGCTTTTGATTCAAGCTGAATGAGAAAAAAAACCCTTAACATACAGGCCCAAAATAGCTGGAGTCCACCTGGCGTGGGGCAGCTATGAGCCCAAACAATTCACATCTTATTCTCGGTCTTGTCACACCTTGAAAGAACAGTCATCCTGAGCCTGTTGCTTCTTGTCCTCCCCTCATCTCCAGTAATCAGATGCTCTGCTATGTCCTTTGTCAAGATTTGGCCCCAAGACTTTTTAAATCCTGGGAGCACCCTGAGGGAATATCTGAGCCTTAATGGCAGCCATCCTTGTTTTAAACCCTGCCCTCTTAGATGGGGCAAAAATAGAAGAATGTTTTGATGAGACACTTTAAGGAGAACATTGTGCTACGGGATGGAAAGTAAATGTTGGTGGATTAGGGAGGTGGACAGACCTTTGGGCACATGGTATATGGCAGTATGTTGAAGCTAAGTAGGGGAGACAGTGACTGAAACATGACACCTGCACAGTTGGGATTTGAATAGCAGTTGAGGCGGGATTGTTCCTCAGGCATGGGGCCATGTCACTAGAGCTGGGATTTGAATGGGGCTATTTAACGGGGGGAGCTTGCTCACGGGCATCGACGGGTGTGCTTGGTAAACCACGCAAAGGCAGTCCATTGGGAAGAATTTTGCCCTTCCTAATCCCTAAGTTACCCCAAAGTAAGACAGGTGTTGGGTTTACTTAACATGGAGATAAACGCCCCTGTAATGGCAGCTTATTAAATTACAAAGTGCTTCATAACTGAAGAAAGAATGTCTAATTAGCATAGGAAATCACCACTTTTACCGCTTAGAAGTATGGTTAGAGATTTGAGCAGATTTTGTTTTAAGAGTCATGACAATCTTTTTGTATGTAGGAAATGCAGTTCATACTGTGCATGCAATGACTTGAGTACAGTTTTTCTATAATGAGCATGTGTGTAACCTGTTGTATGGCAATGAATGATACCTCAAAACAGGGATGTTCCTGGAGGGCCACTGTCCTGCAGAGTTTAGCTCTAACTCTGTTAAAAACTGTAGTTTTCTAGTAATCCTGAAGACACTGAATAGCTTGTTCAGGTGTGTTTGATTAGGGTTAGATCTGAACTCTGCAGGGCAGTGGCCTTCCAGGACTTGACTTGACAAATGGGTACTATTTGTTTTCTATCCAATTTGATACTTTTAGCCTGGTGGACAATAAAACCAGTCAAGAAGTACCAGTCAAGAATGTAAAGTTAACTGCCGTAGCTAAGCTAGCATAGACAGGCTGACTCCAGCCATTGAAACAGTTATGAGATCACCAGTCCTTTTTGTAAATCTATAAAGTAATGACGTTTAGACTGAATCACAGACTTGTTTAAAGTGTGAGTGGTCATAAATAGCCTATCAAGCGGCTACTAAAAAAGCAAGTGTTTGTTTACATAAACAGATAAGAGTTATCTGGTGTGGAAGAGTGCTGTTTTATATACGCTCGGCTTATCACGCTTAAAACTGCTTGCTTTGGCAGACATTGTCTTAATGTCACCATTGTTCAACACTTGTCAGAGCTGTTCATATACCCAGTTCTTACAATTATTATATCTCTCCATAAACTTAATCATATACCATAGAACTTGTACGGTACTGTAAAGGCCTCCCCTTGCAAGTATCAGCCTGTGAGTGAATTGCATGCTGGTCTTGACTGGTTTATGCAGGTTAGTTGTGGTGTAGTAGCGCATAGCTGTTACCATACCTGGTAAACCTGTATCCAAAACACAACATATCCTGGTTGTGTTTTGTTTGTTTTTTCCAGCAAGGATAAGAACTGACTTTTCCTGTTCTATCTACAGCTGACTACAAAGAGAGCTTCAACACAATTGGGAATATTGAAGAAATAGCTTACAATGCTGTGTCCTTTACCTGGGACGTGAATGAGGAAGCCAAGGTAAGTCACCTAGCACCAAGACTGTGTACTCACTGGTTTAGACGTGGCACAGCAAATTTACAATTAATTCGTTCTCCATTGTGGGTTTTGGTTTTATGGACATCCGGCTTGCATGGATGGTCATCATGGATGATGAATTGGCAGGTGTAGTTGTTTTACTCGACCGAAGGTTCAGTTTTCAGTCTGACTACATCAGCACATCTATGTTTTGTCACAAACTCTTATTCAGTCATTTAACCACCATTGTGTGTGATACACAAAATGTTATTGAGACAGAGGGTGGAGTGTTACGACATATGATATGTGTATTTTACACGCATTAGTCTCTCCCCCCGGTTGTTGAACCCTCCCCAAGAGCCCTGTATAGCGTGATGCTTGGGATTCACAATACCCTGCTGCATCATCCCCTGTTCTGTCTATTAATTTAAACCTCTATTTTCTCCTGTACGTGGTCTCAGGTTTCACCTATATGCTACTGACAGAAGGAAATGGACCAGGTCTGTGTACACGGCCAAATGCACACAAACCTGAGTCCAGATCCTCCCAGCCTCACAGGTAGAGTCCTGCCCTCCCATTGTGGCTCTTCTGTTGCAATACAGCTCAGTTCAAACACTCGCCTCTGGAGTATATTAAACTAAAGCTCTCTACGCAAACATTTGCTTTTTATTGGGTCTACTCACACTAGTAATACCTATTAATGTGGACTATATGATGTCTTAGTGTACGCCCTTGGACATATATAAGTGTATATATATATTTTTTTTTTTTTTTTTTTTTTGAGTCCAAGCTCATGTAAAAACATGCAGTGGGGTGTGAAAGGCTCTCAGTTTGATCTGATAAGCATCTCATACTCTGACCTAACATACTCTAAAGTTTTATTACAAGTCCCTTCAAAGCTCTTCTCATCATGGCAGGCTGGAATGGAGGAAGCCATAAACTGAGTTTCTCCACGAACCATTGATCTGTGAGATGGAAATTATGTCCTTGTTGCATTGTGGAAAGGCTCAGTCTCTTTTACGAGTGGTCCACAGTTGTACTTTGTGGTCTGCAAGATTTTTTAATGTTTTGGAAAGAAGCTTCTCATGATCGCCAAGCCTGCATTTTTTAAATAAAAATACAGTAAAAACATTAACATATATATATTGTATACGCTGCCGTTCAAAAGTTTTTGATTGGTAAGATTTTTAATGTTTTTAGAAGAAGTCTCTTATGCTCACCAAGGCTGCATCTATTTGTTCAATTTTAAACTGAATAGACAGTTCAAAAGAATAGCATTTATTTTAAATCTTTACTGTCACTTTTGATCAGTTTAGTGCATCCTTGCTGAATAAACATATTTACCCCCAAAAAAGTAAATTCTTACTGACCCAAAACTTTGAACGGTAGTACAATGTTGTAAAAGCTTTCTATTTCAGATAAATTTTGTTCTTTTGAGCTTTCTATTCATCAAAGAATCCTAAAATTTTTTTACACAACTGTTTTCAACATTGATAATAATCATAAATGTTTCTTGTGCATCAAATCATCATATTACAATGATTTCTGAAGGATCATGTGACACTGAAGACTGGAGTAGAGCTGAAAATTCAGCAATAACAAAAAACAGCAATCACAGAAATAAATAACATTTTAAAATATATTCAAATCAACATTATCAATTTTTTTTTTTTTTAAAGTAAATATAGCCTTGGTGAGCAGAAGAGACTTCTTTCAAAAACTTTTGAATGGCAGTGTATAATGTATTCCTCTGATGGAAAAGCTGAAATTGCAGGATCATTAATATTAATATTTTTAATGAAACCATGATAAACTTTTTCAAGATTCTTTAGTGAACAGAAAGTTAAAAATTCTGAAAAATTGAAATATTTATTTGAAATTGAAATGTAACATTAATAATATTATAAATGTCTTGACTGTCACTTTTGACATCAGTTTAATGCATCTATGCTGAATGAAAATATTAATTTATTAAAAAATAAATAAAAAAACTCTTACTGACCACAAATGTTTGAATGATAGCATATGCCACCTGCCTTGGACTCCATTTAACTGTCTGTAGTGTTAATCCAAATCGCTATCCTAATTGTTGAAATGTTTTGGACAATAAATTCAGTCATTGAGGTGGCATTGTAGGAAAGAAAGTTTTCCCTATACCATACTAGTGTAGAGTTCATATGAAGTTCTCCAATCTAGTTTTCTTACCATGCTGAGTAGTAGCATGCTTCACCTAACGATGGCCTCTTTCTTGTCCTCTGGCATTGGTAATGGTTGATTATATGAAACTGTTAATAACTAACCACATAAATATTTAGTGAGCAAGACCTTGTTCCAAATCTTTGAGAAGCATGCATGAAAAGATGACATTTAAGATTAAAATTTAATCTTACATTAATATAAAATTAATATTTACTTTAATTGGAGCATTTAGTATTCTCTTCAGATGAAACGGTATTGTTTTTAGTGTGAAGTCTGAACGTTGTTTTCTGTAGCAGTCAGTGGTACAGATAGACGTGTCGAGGCAGGCACCTGTTTTGCGTGTAGGTGGCTGGTGGGTGAAAAACAAGGTGCTCTTTCAACGGTCACGATTGTGTAGGTCAAAGCTGTTAGAAAATATGAATATGGAAGTTTTTATGCAACAGTATGTTACATGTGCGTTTGGATGCAAAGTGTTGAACTTGCATTGCATATCATAACAACCTCGCAGAGACAGACACCACTAAAAATGTATTTTATTTGCTTATTTTGCAAACATACATTTTCATGGAGAACTGAACTGTTTTTGTCTTTTTCTCTGATTGTTAGATCTTCATCACAGTGAACTGTCTGAGCACAGATTTCTCCTCTCAGAAGGGGGTGAAGGGTCTTCCTCTGATGATACAGATAGACACCTACAGCTACAACAACCGCAGTAACAAACCCCTGCACAGAGCCTACAGCCAAATCAAGGTCTTCTGTGATAAGGTGAACCTTGACCTTTAACCTTTGAACCTGTACAGTATTCCAACATATCATGCTGTGTCTGTGGAAGCAGTAAGAGAACTGTTAAGACGCAAGTAATAGAGCACTGCAGTGATGACATATTTTTTGTAGCTTGACCCTTAAGTTCACATCACTAGTTCCCTAGCCAAAAACACTATTGGATTTTTCCATTGGCTTTTTGGATGATTGAAAAAAATAAGCTCTGTGACCAACTAAAGTTTATGATTCTTACACGGAAGGCTATACCACAGTCGCATGACTTAAACGTCACCATCCATTAAACTTCGACAGCTCTTTCAGTCTTTATTTAAAAAAAATTTCCCTGAAAGTTCGAGTTAGAATAGTTTGCAAGAGCGCAATTATAAACACAATGGAGCTGTAAAGGCGGATTAGTGAGTAGATGAGTTTATTTGTTCGTCGCCATGACGTTTAATGTCCCAGACAGCCTCTGTAGTTACATTTAGACACTTGTTAGTAACCGCCTTTTTCAAGACAAGTAAAAGCTTTTAAAAAACCACGAGGGGGTATTACTGATGTATTTATATAACCACAGACTTTCAGGCATTTAATGAAAAAGCCCATTCAAAAAACGTCAGGACGCTACAAATGCTAACTCGTTCCTTTATTTTGCATGCATTATCACTTATTCTAATAAGCAGTGAAGTGTTTACAGCTTAAGTGGGTCAGTTGAATTCTGACATCATTAATGCTGTGTTCTTGGTCTTCAAACTCAGAAACTGTAGCGCCACCTTGTGGTTGTTCATTATTGTTAATTTTCACAGCCTTTACAGTCATCTAATTTCTCTCTTCTGTATGTTTTTCTGTCTTTCGGTCTGTGTATGTGCCGCACAGGGAGCGGAGAGGAAGATCAGAGATGAAGAGAGGAAACAGAACCGCAAGAAAACAAAAGGTCTGAAGCACTGAACGTTAAAAATATCTCCAATTCATAAAAATAAGTTTAAAGGGTCATGAAACCCCAAAACACATTTTTTGAGATGTGAACAGATATGTACAGGCTATACATCACTGAAAACACTAAAAACATTTTTACCTTTAAGTGGAAATTGGTTATTTTTGCGTTTTTCTGAGCAATTTAGTACTTCGGGTTGAAAAGCAAAGTCGAAACGAGGTAGAAGCTTGCCTTCGGAGTGTTTGACTGGCCGCGGGCACGATTCTACGTCAGCCAGTCCTCTGCATTTATTCATGAATATGAACTCTTTTAACCCAATCACTGCACTGTATTATGCAAGAGAGAGCATTACAGTGGAGAATTCAAACAACATGCGGCGTGCACATGAGAGCGGTTTCTGCACAGAACGCCACAATGAGTTTAACAACACTCACGTGGATCATATAGATCAGATACAGACGTATCAGAATATATGTATATAATATATATTATACATATTTCATATACTGTAGTGCTCTAAACATGGACCAGTGTGTGTGTACATACTTAATTGCGTCTTCTTCAAATGAAACATATGTGCAAATAAGGACACTGATACAGCCGTACGTCTGATCATGAACGCGATGACACGATGGATTATTGTGATACACAGAAGACAATGATGTAGCTACACCTAAAATTCAAAGAAGAACGGGCAAAAACATAACTCTCTTTTTTCTTTCTGTGTTAAACTGACTTGTGTCATTTGTTCAGAGTGCTCTTAAATGTACTGAAAATATTATTAGACCTTTTAAATGTTCTTCCGTGTTTCTCCCTCATTTTGGCAGTATGATGTTATATAGAGTTAGACTTTTAAAAGGCATCAAGGTGCCCTCAACTCAGTTTTTTTTCTCTCCGTGGTCATATTTTAATATTCAAGTGTCTGTATAATGAGTGTGTTGCAGGTCTGTGTTTTATTGGTTGGTGTCTCCCCTCTTCCCCCCGTACTCCCCCACTTTTCCCATTTTCAGAGACTTTTTGCAACTCTGATGTGTGAACGGCCAGGCAGCGGGGTTTCATGATACTTTAAAGAACAATAAATTATTTGATACATTTCTTTCCTGTTTTGACTTTTTTTTTTCTATTGAAATATTAAGTTTTTCATATATATATTTTTTAAATAATCAAGAGTTACATCACAGCCTTGAACCATGATGTGCTACTTGCTAGTCTGTGGCATTTGGTATTGAGGAGCATTTGATTGGACAGAAACCTGTGTAGTGTGAGATGAGTCCTCACCTTTATTATCAATAACAGCTATTCTTACATGTTCGAATGAAATCATCTCATTAGGAAAGGATGGAGGCGCTGGGGCGGTTACTCTCCCGAAAAAGTCTGACACCACCTTCTTTAAAATGATGACTGATTTGGATGCCCAGCCAGTTCTCTTTATCCCGGATGTGCACTTTGGAAACTTACAGAGGGCAGGCCAGGTATGAGTCAGTCTGAAAACACACTCAATGACCAGATCACATGTTCTTTTGTGTTAAAAGTCCTCTGCCATTTTGCAGTCGACCATAATTGCAGTCTCCAAGTCTTGCCCTCGGCGTTTGCTTCCTGAAATCTCAAAAAGGTTGTAGAGGCTCATTACAGAACTGTCCTGAAGACCCTGGTGGCCCATTGTGTGTCTAATGAGACTGAGACTTATTAGAGAGTGACTGACCTTTCAAAAGCATTCGAGTGTTTGTATCTTGGATACTTAGGTGACATTTGTTTATCAGGAATGATATTTGCTGAACTGGTCATTGTAGTGTCTGTTTTGAGGCTTGTTCTGAATGTTACCGAGATGTTTAAGCATATAAATGTTTAAAGAAGATAAAACTACAAACTTTGTACTCTTTGCAGGTATTTGCATTTAATACAGAGGAAATTGAACGAGAGGGGTAAGTTAGATCTTTAAGATATTTAAGCTTTAAACCAGAAAAAGATATTCTTGTATCAGAACTGAATGGACACCTCACATTGACGCAATGGTAGATTACAGGGATCCTCAAGAATATTTATTAGTAGTAACTATCCACTAATATTTAATGTAAAATAAATGATTCAGTGAAAAACGTAGTGATTTAAGAATGTTATCACTTTGTTATTAACATTAATCATAAAATGTTTGGATTATAATTAATGATTATATATATTTTTGCTGACAATTAATAATCATTCAGCTACTTTATTGTCTGTTTTGCTCATATTACTTTATAGTGAAAGCAATATAATACACACACTTGAAAAATATATTAAACATATATATAAAAATATTTTAAATTGTAGCCTACCTTAAGTTTTAAAATAGTCACATAACCCACTAATGCACTCAAAAATGAGAAATAAATAGTATATTTTGTGACATTTATATATTCATTTTAAATTTCTTTGGAAATGTAGGATACTTTTACATGTATACGATGTACTAAAATGGAAATGTTTTCCTTTGCATTGTTCGTGTAAAGCATTGTCAAAACAATCCCCGTTCACATGACGGGGACAAGCCAGACCCACATCACTTGAGATGTTGGGTCTGGGTACACACCGTTAGCAGGGCTCAATCCGAGGGGTGGGATAAACGGTTGTCTTTCAAACTCCCTCTGCACGCAATAGGATAGCGCTACAACCAACCAGAGCAACGAAGAAGGTGAAGCGGAGCTAGTAGATGGATTAAACTTTTACCGTATCCGGTCAGGGTCAGCAAAAATCTGAACACATCTTCCTTTTTTGCCTTTCTTTGTTCTTTTCTCAAAGAAAAGCTTAACTCCAAGTCTTCCAGAGTCGCAGCCAAAGCCGATTTGAAAGACCACTGTTCTCCAGCTTCTTTGTTTTCAAGTAGCACGACTCTATACACGATGTGATTGACCTGACCAGAGTTTGGTTTTTCCAGCTCACAAGCCAACGGAGAGTTGCTAGACGCCCTGGCTGCAAGTTACATTTGCTGCCGCTAGGGTGCGTCTAGATTTCTAGGCTACCGTTCACACAGATCTGCGAAAACAGCTAAAATGTTGGATCATGCATTCCAGGCCAGTAGTTGGCGATGTCACTTTGTAAAGAAACAATAATGGCTCGTTTCCAATACAGTTCAGTACGGTATGCAATTTTGGCCGTTTCCATTGTCAGAAGTTGTGAATGGTACCCTAATTCGGAACTGCACTGTACCACTCTTTTGGCACCCTTCCGTTGGGGTACCTAGCACAGTAGTCCGGTACTAAAGGGTGGAGCTAGACTCACTGCAGAACGTTGATTGGTTGACAGAGAATCGTCACTTGCGCGTGCTTTTACGGCTGTGTTTTTCCTTGTAGCCTGCAGCCTTAGCTCAAACAAAGCTTGTCTTCAACAGCCCCATTGTCGTTCATTGTTGTTTACAGTGTCACTTTCTTCTTCGCACAAGAATGATGTTGATCGCTACACCACGGCTATCATAAGTAAACTGTTGGCAGTGGAAACGCAAGCCAGATCAGGGTTTATGGTCTCAAATCATACTGTACTGTACTGAACCGCACCTCACTGCTCGGTGGAAATGAGCCATAAGCACCTATAGACTGAACACGTAATACGCATGTGCATGACATCTCTGTATTAACAAATTCACGTTTTTGTAGTTCACACGGTGACAATAATGGTATCGTTTTCAAAAACGTGCACTTTGAAACCCGTTTACAAAAGTTTGCATTTTCAGGCCCCCAAAACGCCGTTGTCATGTAAATGAACGGTCAAAACGCATAAAAGGTTTTCAGTTTTTAGTTGAAAACAGTGTTGTGTTAATCTGATTGGTCAGTTCAGAGAAGCATGAAGTCATTTTATTTGTTTGTGTGTTTGTGTTAGAAGTGTGCTGGTGAAGAGGATGTTCCGGCCATCTGAGGATGACTTCTGCCCACCCCCTCATAAACAGCTAAGAGAGGAGACACAGAAGAAAGGTCAGAGCAGGACAGACCTACACATATACACATTTATAGCTGAAGTGTGTATTTTTCCGACCTGGGTCTTATGAAAACAAAAGTCCCCCTGTAGTCAATAATTTTATCCCTTAAAACTCATCTTTGATCACCAAAATTTAAACGTATTCAATCTATGAATATGCAAATTAGCCCCGCCTCTCCACACCAGCTGAGAGACCCACTCGCTCAACTTTACTCAAGTTACTGTAGTAAACGCTGCACAATGGTATCGCTCTTTACAACGTCAGACACATAACGGCAATTAATATGATTAGTCCTTTGCTTGACTGCGTTATCAAACAACAAATAATGTGTTGCTAATGTTACACAAACCACGTTCCCGTTCGCCATCTCAGTCGGCCTTCTGAAAATCAGCATCCTTAGAAACGCTTTGAACATCATAGAACGTCAGTGGAGAAACACGCATAGTTCATCATAACATCGTAATGTACATCATATACATAATTGACCTGCTATATTGCTAAATGTACCCGATATTTCATATCAACAGAAAAATATACAGAGATAACTTGGCTTCTTTTGAGACTCCCCTGCTTTACAGCATAGTAATGATATGCTAAAGCCCGCCCACACAATGACGTGATTGGTTACAATGTAGTTTGTGACATAGGGAACACCAGTGATTTCAAACCGCGTCTTTTTTCACTGCAGCTTTAAGGAGAAAATACTTATGTATTTGCACATGGTTTGTCTTAAAGCATATTAAAAACACCATTAAACATTAAAAACTTAATTTTCACCACAGGGGGTCTTTAAATAAATAATGATCATGAATAAGATTGTACAAATTCATACGAATTAGTCACCAATTTGGCAAAATGTAAAATGGTTATTGTGGCGAGGTGGACGAGTGAGAGACGTGGGGGGAGCGAGTGAGACCGGTGCGTGGTTGAGGACGAGCGACACCAGTGAAGGACTCGAGACCGGTATGCCTCGCAGGTCAATCACGCACCGGTCTCACTCGTCCACCTCGCCACAGTTATGAATTGCTATGAGATTGTGTTGGTACTACACAGAATTGAAAGATAAAAATAGTTTCCAAATGCCCACAAAGGCCATAAACAATACCGAAAAATTATTTGAATCTCCTGAAGCCTCTATGGGAATCTGTATCTATGGAAAAAGTCTAAAGTTTTATAGTCTAAAGAAAGGTTCTTTGGATATTAAAGGTTCTTCATGGAACCATACACACCACCAAATAACCATTTAAGAACCTTTATTTTTAAGAGCGTAGGTGTATATTACTTTTTTCTTTCAGATGCATACAATCGCAGATATATAAAATAATGTCCTGGCTTTTCCAAGCTTTTTTTAAAAATTAATTTATTTTTTATATTTGGTGTTAATTGTAGCACAGAAATGTCATTTCTGTCAGGACCACTATCATCAAAGTGATAGACAATTAGCATATAATTTAGACTGGCGGTATGACAATTAGCATATAGTTTAGACTGGCGGTTCTGTTCTGGGCAAGAACTCCCTGCGCATCCCTGCCGCCTAGCATAGATAAGAGCAGGGAGAGCAGCAATAACCCCCCCTAGAGTAAACAGAACAGAAGCAACGATGTATTGCAGATAGCATTAATGTCAATATTAAAATGTACAACCTAATTCGGGAATTTAGTCTGATTCAGGGGGAATCAGAATGCCAAATCCTGACTGATGAGTGGGGGAGCTGAGGATGGAGGAGGGTAATTAGCTCCGGAGAAACGTGATAGTAGCTGATAATACTGAAGGAGCTTATATATATGCAAGCTGTTATAGGCATCATATTCCTATAGGTAAACGTGATCAGCTGACAGTCAGCTGATGTGAGCTTGACTAACGTGACCTGCCAGAACTAACGCTATATGCTGGATATTTTAAATTTATGTAAACTATTTTAAAGAAAGATGTAGGGTGAGTGTACTTTACTCTTTCCATGTACAGCATGCTCTGAATTCCCACTGCAGATTAGATTGTAGCACGAATAGAATGTGGAATTCAATTCAGACTAACTGAAGAGAGATTAAGAGATTAATAGGACCGTATGTTTTTTACAGTGCTCTTGTATGTGAGGAAGGAGTCAGATGAGGTGTTTGATGCTCTAATGCTGCGGACGCCCACTCTCAGAGGACTCATGGATGCAGTGAGTATCTGTTGCTATAGGGGGCGCTCTACTCTAAATTACTGAAGCATTGTGCTAATTGTCAAATGCAATGGTGCATCGATTTAAAAATGAAATATCAATTCAAAGATTATATTTTTTTCAATCAAATTATTCAAAGCAAAGTCAAAATAAAATCCATGGCCATTTTAAGATGTATAAATCCAGAGCCTGATCCCAATCTACTTCCTAGAGGATATGACTTAGGCATATTTTTTAAATAATTATCACACATATACACATATTTTATGATTTATTATAAATAATCAAATCATTGTCAGTGTGGTGCTCTGATACATGATTGACTGATGATTTCTTTCATATCGACAGATTTCTGAGAAGTATGGTGTTCCCAATGACAGAATGCTCAAGATTTACAAGAAGAGCAAGAAAGGGTAAGTGATTGATTGAAAAAAATCATAAAAGTACGTATGTACAGTAAAATTCACATGACAGCTCATAAGACCGTTCTGCCTGTTTATTCTCTCCGTTGCAGGATCCTGGTGAACATGGATGACAATATCATCGAGCACTACTCTAATGAGGACACATTTATCCTGAGTATCGAAAACTACGCAGATGCATACAAAATCACATTAACAGAAATATGAACATTGTCACGTGTTTCTAACATTCAGTATGTTTAAGCTAAAAGACTTGTTACTTGGACTCCAACCTGGTCAAATTCATCGTCAGCGGTCCACGAATTTAATTGACATCGGCAAAAGATGATATACCTCACTTTAAGAGACCTCAAGTATGATTTTTAAATGGTCAAAAGGACTTTCAGTGCGTCCCAAATGTGTCCATGATTTCACTGTTCTACTGTGGATGTAAAGACATTTCCTAGTTGAATTTGAACTCGGTGTCCACAGGATTCCTCATGATTATTGCCATTCATTTTAATGACCAAAGTACAGACTATTTCACATTTTACTTGATTTTGGAGACCGACAACAGTTTCCCCGCCTGCATTTCAACTGTACCTTCCAAAGGATTTCCTGGAGTGGAAATTAAATATGAAACATCTTCATCATAAATCATCGTAAATGCAACAATAGTGTCCATTAAAAATTACAATGCTTAAATACATTAATTTGAGACTCTGCAGAGCTATTGATCTGTGAAAAGTGTCCAATACTGTAAATATATATTTTTTCATTTGTTTATTATGTTGTCATTAATATTATTGTTATTTTTAGCCTGGTAGATATCATTTAGGTTCTTACTGCCTGAATTTTTATTTATATTTAATTATATTTTATAATTATATATATAATTATATATATAATTATATTTTATAATTATAATATAATTATATTTTCTGACGCACAAAGCAAGCTTTTTTTTTTTTTTTTCTCAGCCACAGATTTTTGTATGCTTAATAGTGCAAAACAGGAAATATGAACGAATATAATACAGTATAATAACTACAGTACTGCATTATCAGAAAATTCTTCAAATATGTTGCTCAAATACATTTCAGCCATGTTTTATGTGTTGCACTCATGTTTTTAGAGGTTACATTTATTTCAAATGCAAAAGACTTCATGACTTGTTTGGAGGTTTGAACATGTATCCTCACATTATAACCAGCCAAAATCTTTCCCTAACTATTCAGTCTTACTGTCTGGTTCATTTCTAGTGTTTGTGTATAGTGTGACAGGTGCATATTAACTTTGTAGTCCAGATTCAGTGCCATGATGAGCTGTTTATGTTGTAATGTTTGAATATCATTGTCTTCCAAAAGAAAATTATGTAAAAGGGCACTTCGAAACTAATCATTTTTATGTAAATAAATGCATTTTTATCAAGTTTTGACCAAAGGTTTTTCATACTACACTTAAAGGGATAGTTCACCCAAAAATGAAAATTAGCCCATGATTTACTCACCCTCAAGCCATCCTAGGTGTATATGACATTCTTCTTTCAGACGAACACGATCAGAGATATTTTAAATAATGTCCTGGCTCTTCTGAGATTTATAATGGGAGTGAATAGAGGATGATATTTTGAAGCCTGAAAAAATGCATCCATCCATCATAAACGTACTCCACACGGCTCCTGGGGGTTAATGAAGCGAAGTGATGTGTTTATGTAAGAGAAATATCCATATTTAAAACTTAAAATGAAAATAACTAGCTTCCGGCAGACGGCCCACGCAAGTTGACTTGCATCAAAAGAGTAACCCCTGACGCGATGTATGACGGCGGATGTAGGAGCTTTGACGCCTCTTGCGGTTCAAATAGGGCTGGGCAGCAAACTCAAGCCCCTCTGACGATTTAGACTTCTAATTCGTAACTGGTGTTTTGTTTTGCTCTATCCTCTGCACTTCCTCGTTCATCAATACGTCAATCGCCGTAAATCAATGCGTACGGTTGTCTGTCGGAAGCTAGTTAGTTTATAAAGTTTTAAACACGGATATTTTTCTTACATAAACGCATTGCTTCACTTCAGAAAGCCTTTATTAACCCCCCCGGAGCCTTGTGGAGTACTTTTATGATGGATGGATGTACTTTTTTTGGGCTTCAAAATATCATCCTCTATTCACTGCCATTATAAAGCTTGGAAAAGCCAGGACATTGTTTAATATATCTACGATAGTATTCATCTGAAAGAAAAGAGTAATATACACCTACACTCTTAAAAATAAAGGATCTTAAATGGCTATTTGGTGGGGTGTATGGTTCCATGAAGAACCTTTAATATCCAAAAAACCTTTCCATTGCACAATAGGTTCTTTCTTGTAGTGCAAAAAGGTTCTTTAGACTATAAAATGGTTAGAAAAAATGGTTCTTTAAAGAACCTTTCACAAAACAGTTCTTCAGGGAACCAAAAATGGTTCTTCTATGGCATCACTGTGAAAACCCACTTTTGGTTCTTCCCGGCACCTTTATTTTTAAGGGTGTAGGATGGCTTGAAGGTGAGTAAATCATGGGATTATTTTCATTTTTGGGTGGACTATCCCTTTAACCCTGATGCTATGGCGACTTTTAACCCTACGTTAATGAGAATTTCAGACTAGAAGTTTGTTAAACCAGGGATGTTCATGCAAGACCATCAGACACAAAACATTTTCTTTCTTTAAGATTTTTATTTATGATATAACCAAAACAGATGCCTGTGTTTATAACATCTACACTCACACAATGTACAGGTTACCATATAAAATCTACAAAATGATAGTGACAAACACTTAGTTTGACAGATAACAATTGTACAGCATAAAGTGATAGAACACTGTTTGTTTTGCCATATATATATATTTATCTGTGTTTGGCACTTGACCACATGTTGCTGTCTTGTGCGGTTTAGAATGCCAGATGCTAAATCGTTTTTGTTTTTTATGAAGGAGAATCTACAAACATGAAACAAAAAACCATTCGTTTTAAATTCAAGCTCCTTCACGAACTGTTCTGGTCAGCATGTGGCTGAAGAACGTTTGATGATTACAACCTTGACTTCACAGCAAATTCAGTGGAAACCACAGAGAGTTTCTGATGGCTATCCATCTTACATGTGGCCTCAAATAAGATGTGATTTGCTTGTGAGCGAGTGTTTGTGCATTTATAAATGGACCATGGATTTGCATTACACAAAAAGCATATGCCATCCATTTACACAGTCCCTTGCATTTTAAAACATAGTCACTTCTAACCCTGAGGATGTGCAGACATATTCATACACATTAATATTCCGTCCAATACGCTCCAATTGTCTCTCCATATTCATGTCTCTGACAGAATGCTCACAAGTGCTGACCGAAATGTATGCATAGACAAACACTGGATAAACACACGAGTACTCAAAAAGCACCACATACATACCACATACGCACATATTCATCCTTAAATGTACAGAATGTCCCAGAAAATGCAGAGAATACATTCAGTTTGACCCACGTGTAGTATGTGCAAAATGATTTGAGCTGTTATTTTACCCAGGATATAAAAATAAAACACTAAGTCCAATTTGAATTCGCTTTAGCATGTTGCTAATGCTAATATGTAGCATTTTTTTGATGGTGTGAGAAGAACATTGACTGAATCATGGTCTGGATAGAGCAGAAAGTGTGCTAGAAAGCTGAAGTGAATCTGTTGGCTGGTGTCTGGCTGTAAATGCTGCAGGGGTTCATGGTCTATTGTGTATGTGCATAGTAATGTGTGGTCTTCGTTGCTCATTGTCACAGTCCTACACAGATATGCTTTTACCGAACAAAAGAAGACAATGTCATATTTCAATAAGCAGTTTCATAATGAAAAGCATTTTTCGTGGTGTGATACATTTTATCACCCACCAAGTTGAACCATAAATTATATCTACAATTTCTTTGTCTAATACTTTTTCATGTTTCCTCTCTTTTGATGCAGCAAGATCAATATAATTGTCGTCCCTATGAAAATATTACTTTGTAAAATGACATTTTCAAACTATATGGTTATTGTCAGTCTTATGCAGCAAGTGTTAATGTTTAAAAATATTTTTAAATAATAATAATTATTATTTTTAAACGTTATACTGGTGCTCATAAAAGAAGCACCATCATAACAAAATTTGATCCCAAACATCCCTTTAAGAGTGTCTATCACAGGCTCTGACATAATACAATAAATGTTGAAAAAAAAAAAAAAAAAACTTCAAGTAAAAAAACTCAGATATGTCACCAAGTGCCTCTCTTAAATAGATCTATGTGCTGAATGGAATTGAAATACTAGGAACACTAGGAATGACAATTGTTATTGTACGTGTAAAATGATTTAATTTAGTAAATTCTTAAAAATAATGATTTAAAAAAGCTATAGTTTTGTGTTTTAGAAAGCATATGCGATGTGTCACATTATCCCATGCATTTTTCATGCTCAGAAAACCTCTGTTAATTTCTAAAGCTCTTTTTGAAGGGGTTGGTCAGTACCAAAAAGGATGTGATGTCACTTGCATCACTGCCTATTGTGTTAATGTGTAAAAAGCCTTATGTGAGGAACTCACAGAGAGATACATGCACACCAGCTTCTTAGTGTGCATGACCTCTGTATATCAGTTTCTGACTGTTACCTGATGTGTGTCTGTGGGGGGAAAATGGTTGCATGTTTCCATGCCTGATGTTCAGTGGGAAACTCACAGACACTCAGATAGGGGTGTAGTTTTGGAGTCCAGGCTCTGACCGAACAGAAAGACTTGTGTAAGAGAGGTTATGACAGTAGCGAGATGCTTTTGATTCACTGGCCGGCACTGCTGGGATCGCACTGCAACAGTCGCACAATGGATGGGTCGCTCTTTGCTCCCTCTACAAACTCTTCGAGCGACAGCTTACCTGAGAGAGAACAAAGAGTCAAAGGTTAAAAAATGATCAGCGAAGAGTCAGTGTTTGCCTGGTTAGCATGGGTCAGTTAGCCATTTGAAAGCACTTTTTATTTTTGTGAGCAAGAAATTCTAGACTTAAGTACCTCTTTAAATCTATCTATCTATCTATCTATCTATCTATCTATCTATCTATCTATCTATCTATCTATCTATCTATCTATCTATCTATCTATCTATCTATCTATCTATCTATCTATCTATCATCTATCTATCTATCTATCTGTCTCTATCTATCTGTCTGTCTGTCTGTCTGTCTGTCTATCTATCTAAATTTCATTTGCCATTATTTCTAAGTGTACTTTAAGAAACAGTCATGAAAGTGTACTCTCTTTATTTCATTAATATTACCGTATATTTTCTGCAAGTACAGTTTAAAAAAATATATATATACTTTAAAGGGTTAGTTCACCCAAAAATGTAAATTCTGTCACTCACTCACTCTCATGTCGTTCCAAACCTGTAAGATCTTCATTCATCTTTGGAGCACAAATAAGACTTTTCATGAAATTCCGAGAGCTCTCTGACCCCTCCATAGAGAGCACTTTGATTACCACTTTCAAGGCCCAGAAAGGTAGGAAAGACATCGTTAAAACAGTCCATGTTAGTACAGTGGTTCAACCTTAATTTTATGAAGCGATGAGAATACTTTTTGTGTGCACCACAAAAACGGGAATCCTTTTTGTTGCCCAACAGAACAAACAAAAATAGCGACTATTCAACAATCTGTTTACACTACGTCAACAGTGTAGGAACCTGGCACAGACGCGAAGAGATTGTTGAATAGTCCCTATTTTTGTTTGTTTGGTTGCGCAAAAAAAGTATTCCCGTCACTTCATAAAATTGAGGTTGAACAACTGTAGTTTCATGGACTATTTAAATGATGTCTTTACTACCTTTCTGGACCTCTATGGAGGGGTCAGAGAGCTCTCGGATTTCATAAAAAATATCTTAATTTTTGTTCTGAAGATGAACAAAGTCTCACGGGTTTGGAACGACATGAAGGTGAGTAATTAATGACAGAGTTTTCATTTTTGGGTGAACTAACCCTTTAAAGATTTGAAGTACACAAGTGCACATTCTCAATTAGATGCTTCTTTTTTTACAAGGGGATAGAAAGCTCACCATCACGATTTGTGTCCATCTGGCGGAAGATCTTCTCTGTGCGTTTCTCAGGTGTGGACTCGTCCTCTGGCATCTTCATCACTGCAGATACCATCTTATAGATGGCCTGAAGAAGACACACAAATTATTTAAGTAGAGTTTGGTGTTAGCATGTTGCTAAGTACACAGGACTCTAACAAGCATATCTATATTAAGATTCTGAACCCGTTGCAATGCATTATGGGGTTGTCTTATTTGGGAAAGTACATGCAATGCTGTGTTAGGATTTGCTAGCTTTTGGTTTAGGAGTGCACCTATGATGCAATTCCGGAAGTAGACACTAAAATCTGCCTTTTATAAATCTTATTAGACAAAATTGGAGAACTCTGTATGATTTGGAATTGGAGGCATCACTTTGTAACTATTTCAAAGTAACCATAGCGACTGCTTTTCTCAGGTAATTGAATGAATTGAAAAGGAAATTACAGCCATTTGTGTGCACTCAGCTGTCAGATTCAGGGAGTGCACTTAGGAAGTTGACACATCTCTGCAATTGCTACAACGGCTGAAATTTACCTAAATATGAGCAAAAAATAATTGCCTGCTGCACTCAACTCTCCCTATCTGAGCAAACAAGTATTACAAATAAGTATTGCTATATGCAGTAATCTACTTTTTTCTGGTTTAATAACCAAGGTAATAAGGCACAAGCCAAATCCCAGACACTGGAGGCATTGATTTGCCATGTTTATTCAGTGAATGGGAATAGCTGAAATATATGAAAATACACTATAAAGTTAGAAAATACCTCTTCTGTAAGTATAACCCAATGGAAACATTTTGATAACGTTGTTATTTTATACAACACTATAGGCACTACTTTAATAAGCTTGTGATAAAAAACAGAGGCTAAATTGACAGCCATTGAAACCAGCACAATCTACATTTAAAAGATACAACACTACCATAAACATAGATAACACAGACTACCGTCTCTGAAACGTGCCCCCCTTACGAAAATGAACCATGGTTTTACTACCAATCAGAGAGTTAAATTTTCAACAAAGTTTCAGCAAGAAAGTACCTTTGGAGGATGTAATGTAATGTGTAATGTTTCAACTGAGAGTGATACAGAATCACACTCATGAACTCACACACACCTGTACAATCTCGAGCATTTCCGCCTTGCTTATGTATCCATTGCCATCCAGATCGTACATACTGAAGGCCCACTTTAGCTTCTGATCCAAACGGCCGCGCGACGTGACGCTCAGGGCAATGATAAACTCTCTGAAATCTATTGTTCCATCTCCATTGGCGTCGAAGGTTCTGAAGACGTGCTCCGCAAACTTTGACGCGTCTCCGTAGGGGAAAAAGTTGCCGTAGATCTTCTTAAATTCTTCCATGCTGAGCGCGCCGCTGGGACAGTCCCGCAGGAAGCCCTTGTACCACTCCTGGATCTCATGCTCAGTGAAGTCTGTGTTTTCCAGCAGGTCCTGTATCACCTCGGGACGGAGTTTGCTGTTCTGCTTTCCCATGTTGATGGTCTGGTTTCAACTAGAGATGAAGGAGAAAAAAAGAGAGAAACTGTTATCTCACAGTAAGTAAGTAAGTAATATTATCTGCAAGTACAGTTTTTTTAAAGTATGCACTAAAAAATGCTAGTGAAAAAGTCTGTATTTTTTACAGTGTATACATTTAAAATTTGAAGTACACTACAAGTGCACATTCAATACAATTGAGCATTTTAAAAAACTTTTAGCTTTTAAAATTGGGGTTCACACATTCAAGATCATAAAATTCATAGCCAATGTCATGGAATTCATAGCCAAGAAACAATGCAGTGGTTCCCTTGATGTTTTATCTTTTAATGCTTTTTTTAAACTTATCTTAAAATGTTTTTGAGACCCCCATTTTTTTCGTGCATTGTCATGAGAAACCCCAGTAATTTCACTTGTGAAGAGATCTCAATCTGTGCTCAGATTTGCCAAGATACCATGCAAGTAAAAGTCAGAGATCTCAACATTTCTCGCCAATTTTTTTCAAGATCACTGATCTGACTTTCTATCCACATACATTTTACAACTCAACAATTTTCTCATGACTGTCTGTTCCTAGTTTTCTTAGAGACAAATATAACAGTCTCAGTTTTAGTCTCATGAGCTCTGTAATAAACATACACAGCATATAACAGCAACGTAACATCGCCCAAACCCTGACGGGATGAGCCCCTTGTTGTAATTGTACTAGTGTGTATGCAAAGCTCACATATCTTCCACATATCTAAAATTTCTCTTCCTTTTCCCATCTGTCAACTGAACTTTCCACTGGTAGACCGCAGTGATGCTTTCACCTGCTGCAGTGTGTGTCTATGTGTGTGTGCAGCTGCACCAAATCATTTCCTGATGCAAATCACTTATAAAAACTCTTGTGCATGCAGTGCCGCACACATATGAGCTCGAGAGCACATATTAGGGTAATTCTATGAAATCAGTGCTTTTTCCTGGTTCATTTTAATACAGAAGGAGAAGCTGGAAAAAAATCCTCTTGATATTTTTGTAGCCGTTTTCAGAACATTGTCTATATTAACAATGCATTAAGTAATCACAATAAAGGTCATTTTTTATGTATGTATAATATTTATGTGAGGGACACAAATGGCATGTACAATGACTATTTATTCATCCATGTCCACTGAGATTAGAGTGGATGGAGAGTGATGGGGGACAAAAAATAACACTGGTGAGATTATGAGATGGAGAAACTGAAACTCCTCTTGTAAACAGGAAGCAGTCCATCAGTTTGCCTTTCACGGCTATTCACGTAGCGCATGTGACTATATATAGTGTGTTTATTTACTTTTATTTAACAAAATGATATGGGAAAAAAGTGAGAGAAAAATAATCAAATATATATACACTGGTCAGGCATTATGAACTAATATTGTGTTGGTCCCCCTTTTGCTGCCAAAAAAAGCCCTGACCCATCAAGGCATGGACTCCACTAGACCCCTGAAGGGGTGCTGTGGTATCTGGCACCAATATGTTAGCAGCAGATCCTTTAAGTCCTGTAAATTGCGAGGTGGGGCCTCCATGGATCGGACTTGTCTGTTCAGCACATTCCACAGATGCTCGACTGGATTGAGATCTGGGGAATTTGGAAGCCAAGTCAACACCTCAAACTCATTGTTGTGCTCCTCAAACCATTCCTGAACCATTTTTGCTTTGTGGCAGGGCGCATTATCCTGCTGAAAGAGGTCACAGCCACCAGGGAATACTGTTTTCATGAAAGGGTGTACATGGTCTGCAACAATGCTTAGGTAGGTGTTACATCTCAAAGTAACATCCACATGGATGGCAGGACCCAAGGTTTCCCAGCAGAACCTTGCCCAAAGCATCACACTGCCTCTGCCAGCTTGCCTTCTTCCCATAGTGCATCCTGGTGCCGTGTGTTCCCCAGGTAAGCGACGCAACTGGCCATTCACTAAAAGAAAACATTATTCATCAAACCAGGCCACCTTCTTCCATTGCTCCGTGGTCCAGTTCTGATGCTCACGTGCCCACTGTTGGCACTTTTGGAGGTGGACAGGGTTCAGCATGGGCACCCTGACTGGTCTGCGGCTATGCAGTCCCATACGCGACAAACTGTGATGCACTGTGTATTCTGACACGTTTATATCAGAATCAGCATTAACTTCTTGAGCAATCTGAGCTAAAGTAGCTCGTCTGTTTAATCGGCCCACACGGGCCAGCCTTCGCTTCCCACGTGCATCAGTGAGCCTTGACCGCCCATGACCCTGTTGCCGGTTCATCACTGTTCCTTCCTTGGCCCACTTTTGATATCAAATCTTTGAACTTTAGTTCACATTTATCTGTCCCGCATGTTTCTCTCCTCCTTACAGTATGTGTTTGTGGGAAACTGTCAGTCATAAATGCTAAAATATATGAATCATACCAGTCAGAAAGTTCCCTTTTCAGTTTTGGTTATTTCTGTGAAAAAATTATGACATTAGCATGATATTCATTCATGATGGCCCCTTATTATTTTTGAAGAAATTGCTTTTATTCAGCAAAGAAGCACTATTGATCCTGAATCCTGAATAAAAAATATATCACAGTTTCCACAAAAATATTAAGCAGCACAACTATTTTCAACATTGATAATAATAAGAAATTTCAAAAGTCAGCATAATAGAATGATTTCTGAAGCATCATGTGACACTGAAGACTAGTAATAATGTTGAAAATTCAGCTTTGACATCACAGGAATAAATTACATTTTAAAATTGATTAAAACAGTGAATGGTAATAATGTTTCACAGTTTTTACAGCATTCTCGATCAAATGCAGCCTTAGTGAGGATAAGAGACTCAAAAACGTCCAAAAATCTTTTAATGATAGTGTATATTTTAATACAACTTTGAATTTTGAATTATGTAGCCATGGAAACCTAGAGGAAAATTTTATTTCTCATGTATTTAAGTTTTTTTCATCAAAGTTTTTATTTCATTGACAATTTGAAATATCAGCTTTGACTTTGATATTTCTGTGTTCACTGAATGATCTTGTCAGTTATGCTTACACATGGCCTGCACCATTAGACCATTTATGAACATCTATAACAATTTCTCTTTTCCCCATGATCTTCAAAGGCCTGACCAAACCGAGCGCTCCATCCTCACCTCTCGCTACAAACCAGAGCCTTCAATTACCCACACATACTACCTCCATCCATCCAGTCTGAGCAAATAAAGTACAACAGACCCATTTGTCCACAGCAGACTTTCTCGCCGCTTCTGTGGACGGAACACATGGATAAAAGCATTGTGATCAATCAGAGTTTAATTGCTTAATGGATGTGTATTACATTCCACCCGTTATCATGGTAAGAGGCAGTCTAATCTTACTGTTAGTGAAGCACAAAATACGAAGCATTTGAAGTGACTTTGGATAAATCAAACAATAGAATGTTTCTTTTGGAAAAATGGAAGAATATAAATAAACTAGATTTTCTGAAATAAAAAATGTATTAATCTACAAGACAAAAATACTGAATATTTATTTATTTATTAGGACAGTGGATTGAATAAGCAGACAGATAGATAGATAAATAGACAGACAGACAGACAGACAGATAGATCGATAGATAGATAGATAGATAGATAGATAGATAGATAGATAGATAGATAGATAGATAGATAGATAGATAGATAGATAGATAGATAGATAGACAGACAGATAGATAGATAGACAGACAGACAGACAGACAGACAGACAGACAGACAGACAGACAGACAGACAGACAGACAGACAGACAGACAGACAGACAGACAGATAGATAGATAGATAGATAGATAGATAGATAGACAGACATAGATAGACAGACAGACAGACAGACAGACAGACAGACAGATAGATAGATAGATAGATAGACAGACATAGACAGACAGACAGACAGACAGATAGATAGATAGATAGATAGATAGACAGACATAGATAGATAGATAGACAGACAGACAGACAGACAGACAGACAGACAGATAGATAGATAGATAGACAGACAGACAGACAGACAGACAGACAGATAGATAGATAGACAGACAGACAGATATATAGATAGATAGATAGATAGATAGACAGACAGACAGACAGACAGACAGACAGACAGACAGACAGACAGACAGATAGACAGACAGACAGACAGACAGACAGACAGACAGATTAAAGTTCTTTGCTAATGTTTGTTGTTAGGGGTTTGTTCCAGACACATGTCTGTATTGTCTGGTATCTCTCGACCTTTTCGATCATCAATGACATCACTTCTGATCCCTCCTCAGGACAAGCCATGTTCTTGAGAACCCGAGCTTATGGCTCGTGGGATCCCTGATGTTCTTGGACTTTATTTCCAGGGCCAACAGCTCAAAGATCTGTCTCCAATTAACACTAAGACTCTTAGAGCCTCCTATAGCACCTCGGTGACGCCATGCTTACATAACGCAGGCCTACAGACAGCTTGGCCGTGTGATTCTACAGATGGACACAAGGCACCGATGTCCCTTCTATCAGCCAAGGACAGGTGACTATAGTTACTCAAGAACACATCACATCAACCAAACAATATATACACAGTGTATATATATAGTATCCACACACACATACACACACTAAAACTGAAATAAAACTAAAGTAGAAATATAAAAAAACTAATAAGAATGACAAAAACACAAAGACTAAAAACTGAAACAGAATTTAAAATGAATTCAAAATAGTAATGAATACTATAAAAGTGTATAAATAATACTAAACTAACAGTGTTTGCCAATGGGATAAAAACTTATTTCATGCAATGCAAAAACAATGGTGCTGCATTACATTTTAAGAACAATCAACAATGTTTAAGTCATTTCAACTTAAATTACATTAAACTGACTTAAAAATTAGTTGAATCTTATAACTTATAAAAAAGTTGAAAATTTGGAAACTTATTTTGATGAGTTACAGCAAGGTAAAAACATATGTTGTCATAACTTATTGATCATATCATTTTTGTAGTGTGTATATACTTTAAAACATAGTATACTAGTTTTAAATAAATACTTAACATTTTTTGGGGATATTTTACTGGACAAGACAATGGTGCAAGACACATTTTATTTATTATAATATATAAATAAATGAATAAATGCATAAATAAATATTATAGCTCATCATTTAATTCAACTGAATCGTTATATCAGTGAACACGCAGAACATCCAGCCTGACTTTCTAACCTAATTATTTGTGACACGTGACTTGCCTTGACACAGGAAGGTAAAAAGATGACGTTTACCCTCCACCCCTCTAAACCACACAATAAAACTACAAGCTCCAAAAGTATGACTGTGGAAAATGTCAGCACTGCATTCATCTTTATGAGGGGGCTATGAAATGAGCTAACTAAATGCTCTCATAGTTTCCTTGTTCTTTCCCATGCTCACCAAAATACATTATTGTGTTAACTATGCAAGAAAGTACAGCATTTCTGTTTATGAGTTATCATGGGTACATCTAGTCTCATTAGTCAATGTGGAAATTTCCTTTACATATCAGCAGTCATCTACAGTGCTACATTTACATGGCTAGGTTCAGTGTATGCTAAAATTAAAATCATGAGCATTATAATGATAGCCAGCATGCTCGATATGAAAATGTATTATTAATATGTATATTATTCTCACATATAGCTATTAACTTTATGCCAAACCCTTTCAAGGCTGTTGGTTTCTGTGGCTGGCAACTGTTTACCTCAATCTACAATTCACATCTGTGCCATGCTATCACCAAATTCATGCCACATCAGTTTCAATGTTTAATTTATAACCTTTTGTTTCCACGTGTTAGGATGTATATCACAGATTTCAAAATGTGAACATAAGAATAACTATGGAAAAATTCACAAAATAAATAATAATAAATAAAATGAATTTTAAAACAGTCTTGACATGTCAGCCTATATCAGCTCAATATAGCTCGATATATTAAGCAGTTTTGCTTTTGATCTTGTTTTAAGGTTGTTTATGCATTTTTACTGGAAAACTTGACAAAATGCTGATGCTAATTAAATTTAAATAGATAGTAAAAAAAATAAAATAAAAATAAAAATACATGCTGAAAATACATAATCTCTCTCTGTCTTATAATGGTTCAAACGCATTAGTATTTATGGAAGATTCCCAGTTTGTAAAATAATGCCGGGTTGGAAATTAGTGAGGTGCTGAGGTAAAAATGGCACTAAAATTAATAAAAATACTATTTTATAGTTAAGTTAGAAATGGTTATTTATATAGTTACATATTATATAGTAACGCAATATCACACAAGCAAGAATGCTGTTTTTCTCAAATATCAGCATGCTTGCAAATGTGATTTCATACAACAGTTCATTAAATAATTAAGTTGGAGACACAAAAACTATTAAGTTGGAGACACAATATTGTCTGTTTTTTTTTCTTTTATATATATGTTGCCAACGAAAATATTTTAAAACAATTCCGCATCTCTGAACAACACAGAGTGGTGTTTCATTCCTGAATGAACCCATATTTTTGAATGAATCGGTCGAGTGAACGATTCAATGGCACATTCGTAAAAAGTCACAGTGATTTGCTGTCACTTTAAATAATTTTTGTTTCTGTATTCAAAACTTTATATTTAAATCATTAATATTACAACATTTACACAACTGTAACAACCCTTTATGACCCTATACAACCCTATAGTGTCTTCATTGATTAAATCTAAGAATTCGACATAAGACTTGACACATTAACTGTATAAGGCTGGAGAACAAAAAAGGAAAGGAATTCAGTTTAAGGGTGCATTTTTAGAATTTTGATCAAATTTAGCAAGATCTGGCCACATATTATTAAGTGAAGCAGTCAATAAGTACTAATATTGGGTCTCTGGAGATATTAAATGTGAAATCCACTAGCAGGAGTCTTTGTATTGACTGCACAGAACACAATAAATCGAACGCTTTCCTTTAACTTCACAGCTAGCTAGCTAATAAATCTGCTTCAAAATCTCTCTCTCTCTCTCTCTCTCTCTCTCTTGTACCTGCAGGATTAACTCAAGGTTCTGTTAGGCTAATCTGAAGCAGTAGGATATAAATATAGACTCATGTCTGTTATGTAAGGACCACTAAATAACTTATACCAGGACTTGGTGATAAAGAAAACACGGCAGGTATACATGCTGTAATGCGTAAAACACAACAATGTGCTTTTCTGAGCAAATGTGGAGTCTGCATTAATCTGCAACCTCAGGATTGCCCAATAGTTAATATGAAATAAAATATGCAATATAAAATGAATCCTTCACAATTAAATGCGTAAAACTTCCTAAAATAAGCTCGGATTCTGCATGGATATAGAAAGTCTGTGACCGTAATATGAGGATTTACAGGGTTAGGTTAAAAAAAAAAAGTGACGTTCTCTCTCAGGCGTGACCTCTGCTGTGATCTTTGACCTCACAGATTGTTTTTTAAAACACTATGAAATAAGAGTGTGGCATTTGGAAAACATTGGAGTAATGGTTGCCTATAAGCAGTTGAATGCTAGAGTATAATGACCTTCTAAATGTCTCTGAGAAAAATTCAGTGAATGTACTTGAAAGTAGTTATAAATATCACACACCATCAGCTGACATTTTTTTTTTTTTTTACCAGTGCCGAGGTCGTTAAAGGTCCATATTTCCTGTCAGAAGAAACAGCAAATTTATATTAATACCCAGACTTTTGACGTAAAACATTTTTGTCTAGTTCAAATGTAGACGTTCAGCCATCAATCTAAAAGCTTTAACTTGTAAACTATCCTTGCTTGACCTCGACACAATCCTCCATCCATCTGTGAGAACGGCACCAAACGCCATCGTGAGAGATGCTCGACAATTCCAGCACATGCTCTTAACATAAATATTTGTAAAGCTCCTATTTTTGGAAACATCTTTTTCATACCATTTGCCGTTTTAAATCATGGTCAATTACAGCAATTGTGACGGGACACTTCAACAAACTGGAAATGCTTTAACATTACAGTCTCAAAGCTCACACACTGAATGGAGAGGAACTCGAGCGTGAAATCACTAACACCATGGCTCATTACAATGTGCCATTACTGTTCTCAGCTGCTGTCACTGTGAATGTACATACTTGAGCTTACATTACAATAATAACTATACCCTCAGCCTCATTAAAAATACATACATTCCTCACGAGTCAATCTAAACACTGTGCACATTCACATTGCACTGGGCATCATCGTACACCGAGTCTCAAAAGCTCTTGGAGATGTCAAATGAAAAGCTCTCAGGATCTAATGAAGCATTTTATAAATGAGAAAAGTCACAATATATGCTTTACTATTAATATACTGAAGCTAAGACTTTTTAGCCACCAGGTTACACTGTCATGAAGTTCACAACTAAACAGAAGACATTGATGGACATAGTCATAATGGACATGGTCATAAGATAGCGTTGAACCGAACACTCCCTACATATGAACTCTACAACCAGTCTATATGATCAATATGCTAGAGATGAAACGTATATTATCCATGTTTGTCTTCAAAACATATACTTCAACTTTCTGATCACCAGAGTTACACATCTTGTACACAAATAATGTTTCTTTTCGCTGCTCACTTCAATGTTTTTTTATAGGCACTCATATAGTCATGTTTAATAATTATACAAGAATTTGCAAACTTTTGTTTAAAATAGTTTTAGAGCATATCAAACAACAGGACACTACTAAAAATAAAGGTTCGTTATTGGCATCTATAATTCCACGAAGAAAATGTTAACCCAGAATGGTTCAATCACTGTGAAATCTCCATTTGTATCCTTTACTTTTAAGAATGTACTATTTGATATGTCATGTCAACTACCCACAGACAAAAGTCTGAATTGAATAGATTTGTGTAGCGTATTTCATCATACATATTGTTCCCAGGCAGCCTTAAAAAAAGTGTCCTACAAGCCAAATACATCCAAAGGTGACAGTGGCAAGGAAGAACTTTCACCTTCTCTGACCCACCTTGACGTAATTGATGCGATTTCAGTTTCACCTGTTGGACCTTGTGATGTTGCCAGCTTTCTTTCCTCCTTTCTTCTCTTTCTATACTGTCTCTATGTTGGCAGCTCTTCACAGGAAGCTCTTTAAACAGACACCACTCCCCTCTCCCTTTCTAAATTTCCTTCTCTATCTCTTTCTTTTTCTCTCTCTCTCTCTCTCTCTCTCTCTCTCTCTCTCTCTCTCTCTCTCTCTCTCTCTCTCTCTCTCTCTCTCTCTCTCTCTCTCTCTCTCTCTCTCTCTCTCTCTCTCTCTCTCTCTCTCTCGACTCTCTGGGGCTTTGCTAAACTCTCCCACAAAGCCGTGTGTCTCTGTTTCCACATCCCTACAGACGTCACATTTTTCTAAGCGTTCACTTGCGTCTTTTTAGACAGCATGTGTGCATTCTGAACAGCCTGTCAGAAAAAACAAAAAAACAAAACACATCACCGTGTAATCTACATGCATGCCTCAATACAAAAGGAAAAAAGACAGTCTCAACAACTTCCTGCAACCTGAGACGTTTTGTCAAGCATTTTAAGAACATGTTTGTCATTTAACCAGTTCCCAGTGATGCTTCACAATGGACTTTATCTGATTCCTCTATTTGTCAATGTACTTGTCATCAACCACTCAATAATGAGAATCAAGTCATCTGGAGCAAAAGGCTTAATTCCTCTTTCACGTGAATCCATGAGACTTTGAATCAATAGGTGACCACAGTGTGACTTAAACACCTTTGTATATGCATTAAAATGTTTGCACAGACATGTAGTCTGACTTTTTAAATTACAATTTATGGGCTTGTATTTATTAAATGGGCTAGTTGTACTTTTCAAATTCATAATCACATGCTTATTGAAGTGAACTCCAGCAAAAAGCTGAAGGGTTATTCAAAATTGTGAAGAACCTGATGACCAGTTAGGCTTTCCTTTATACATGTATACATTTATAAATTCTCTGATATTCAAATAACTTTAGTATCTTCATGGCACTTCAGAGTGCATGTAATGTAGCCTCCCCTGAAAGCATGCAGTGTTCCCTCTTCTAAGCCTTATGTTCCAAGATTTATCCAAAGCCAAATGATCTGAAATCCACGAAGGTCGGTCGCCTTCCAGCACACTGTCGGTTCCAGGTTTCTCAGTGGAAGAAGGAAGAATTGGAATAAAACCAAAGATACCGGTGACCTTCATTCTTCAGACAGAGATGCCTTCATCCTGTTAGTTCAAATTGTTGCATCCTGTTCACTTTCAAGCAACAGTTTTTGCTTTCCAGTCATCCAAATCTCAGCTGTCTCTTTTCAATTTCATGTTCTCGTCCTCTTGTCTGACAGTGCATCAGTGCATGGCCAGCATATAACTACACAGAGACTTCACCTGCAAGTAAAACAGCACAAAAAGGACAGAACTCACCTCAGGTGGTTGTTCTGTTGCTGTGCCGTGAGACTTTAGATGGCCATAACCCGGGGAGCTCTGCAGGGAAGAGGCGTTGAGTGGCCTCAGTGGTGATATGCAGCCACAGGTATCAGGAACAAGCTTTGATGCAACCAGCAGCTCCAACGAAAAACTCCACAAGACTCACCCGCAGCTTAGTTCAGAGCACCAAACTGCCTCCCATAGTGACGTCAAAGCTGCTGGTCACATGACCTGCCTGAAAAGCCTATGAGAGCCATGGTTGCCCTGGCAACAGGAACTCAGCATTGACTCTTGCTCCTTGTCACTTCTTGATTATCTTAATGTCAGAAAATACAGCTATTACATTTCAAACTTAGTTATATAAATAAAATTAAATATGACAAGGAAATCACAAGTGTATGTTTGCATAGACCTATTATTATTTGTATTTTTTTGTAGTATTGACAACTTGAACATTCAAGCCTGCAGTTTTCTGTTGTTCTACATGTTTTCTCTTTTTTTTCAGTGAAATATACAGTAAGTTTATATGCAACTAAAAAACTAAATGTATTCTCAAAGTAGCTAGTCCCTATACTGAGAGGCAAGTTAATTTTGGCTAAATTTGTTACTCCAGTTTTTATGTTTCAATGTGATACATTTTGTCTATTTCATTTTAATATTTAGTGGTGGTAAATTTCCAAATCATAGACAAATAATTTGTAGACTATAATTGTTCATCTCACACACACACACACACACACACACACACACACACACACACACACACACACACACACACACACACACACTTGTCGGTTTGTTTACCAAATGTAGGGTTTACCAGGACACACACACACACACACACACACACATCTGGTTCACCATCTTTGCTTGTTTCTTCATGGGGACTTCAAATTAGGTGCCCACATTGATGCGAGTCCCCATGAATCAGTGTGCATTCATGTTGAAGTCCCCACTGGGATAGAAAAACATGTACACACACACACACACACAGTATAATTTATAAGCTGTTTTCCTCATGAGGACCAAAAAATATCCCCACAAGGACAAAGATTTCAGATATTGCCATCTTTGTGGGGACATTTTGTCCCCATAATGTAGGGTTTACCAGGACACACACACACACACACACACACACACACACACACACACACACACACACACACACACACACACACACACACACACACATGTCTGGTTCACACACACACACACTCTCCATGTCGTGGTTTTTATACTGTACAATATTCTATCCCCATCCCTAAACCTACCCATCACACAAAAATTTCTGGGGACTCTCCATTTTTACGTAATGGTTTTTATACTGTACAATATTCTATCCCCATCCCTAAACCTACCCATCACACAAAATTTCTGCACTTTCTCCATTTTTACATAAAAAAAATAACTAAAACAAATTCTGTATGATTTATAAGATTGTTTCCCCATGGGGACCTCAATTTAGTTCCCCACGTAAGTCCCCATGAGTCTGTGTGCATTCAGACTGAAGTTTTTTTTTTCCGGAAAAAAAAAACACAGACATGTTTTCATGTTTTATGAGGACTTATCATAGACATAATGATTTTTAAACTGTTCAAACTGTATCTTACGTCCCCTTACACTAACCCTACCCCTAAACCTACCCATCACACAAAACTTCAAATCATCACTTAGTATTTATAAGCTGTTTTCCTCGTGGGAACCAAAAACTGTCCCCACAAGGACAAGGATTTCGGATATTGCCATCTTTTTGGGGACATTTTGTCCCCATAATGTAGGGTTTACCAGGCCACACACACACATTCCTGAATATGTGGTGTACGGGGACTCTCCATAAGTATAGAGCTTTCTCATCACTTGTTACAATTATGATGTTTTGCGTGTATTTTTATTTATTTTTTTCTTCATGAAAAAAATTCACTCTTTGCTCTGTAAGGACTTTATTGTCATGATCACATTGTGATGCACAGGACAGGTGGAGAGCATCAGCGTTAAGAGCAGACGTCCCTCACATTGGAGGCCATGCTTTACTTAAGCAGATTAAAGGGAAGTCAAAGCCTTCTCTCATTAGCCTTAACGAACAAACACTTTTTAAGGCTACATGCTGAGTCAGTCATCTGCAGGGCTGCTACCTGCACGGGCACTCAAATCACTCCCAGAATGCATTATAACAAAACACGGGTGCACATGCAAAATACAGGCGATGACATCTCACATCCACATTTTTGCATGCGCAATCCGTGAAACATAATGTTATAATACCATTATAACCAATGCTACTGATCTATTTGGTTACACTTTATTTTTTAAGGTGTAATTATACATTTAAGTACTGAGTAATTAACTACATGTACTTACTATAGGGTTAGGGTTTGGTTTAGGGTTAGTTGCATGTAATTATGCACAATTTATGGTAATTACAATAGTAATTACATGTAACAAGGACACTGTAAAATAAAGTGTTACAATGTATTTATCTTCATGTGCATGATCCTGTTGGGTGAATGTGATTTCACCAAGCACAACATGTCCCTGGATCAACATCTTTGTTGATCCTGGAACAACATCCCAATCAACCAATCAGATTTGAAGTTTACAGTTTATGTCAAGTTAAGGCTTACAACCTTGGGTTCTCCTACATCAGTGTTATTCACCTATCATTTCCTTCTGGTTTTAGGAATAAGTTATGGGCAGGGTTAAGTTTAGGAGAAGGGACTAAATATAATGATCCAGGAACACATCTTACTTGGCAAATCCCGGTGACCCTTGGGGGTTGATACCTGGAAGAGGGTCGTATTGCTCAGAGGTTGCTCTGTTATATAGCTCAGGAGACTTAACTGAGTGCTGTTTTGTTTAATTTAAAGATGCAATCTGTAACTTTTTTCTGGTTAAAAATGATCAAAAATACATTTTTGAGCAGGTACATAACCAGCGAGAGAGTGTTCAAAACTATCTCCTTACCTTCGCCCGAATCACAATGGTAAGCTTGTAATAATGTGTTATCATTTGAGTGGAACTGGTGGATTTCTGCGGGAAATTCAAGCAAGTCTTTTATGACATTATGTCACGTTTGTATAGTCCGGCTAGTAGTATCGCATGTGAGGATGCTGCAGGTGGCGGATCATTTATAGCCTTTTCTTACAGCAGCTGGAATAATTAAACTTATCATTTTGATGAAAGATTGTAGTCCAGAAAGGTCCAAACGACAATCATCAGTGACAACTGGAGATTCACCTGTAGTCAAAAGTAAAATATTAGACTGTACAGAAATTTAAATCTACTGGTAACGCTACACACTAAATACAAATAGTCACGCAATGCTGATGTTGTTAACATTAACAATTTGAGAACAAAGTATAACAACAATAATTAGCATGGTTTGATATGAGCTAATTGCTCGTTAGATTTATGCTGCCTTCACGTGCTATATCGGAAATTTCCTAATTCCAACTTTAGAAGTCATGATTACGAGCTTGTTGCATTCAAGTGCTTTGTTGTCAGAATGTTGGAATCATGGTGGACATCAGGTGGGTACCAGGTAATTTGCCTATTTATTGGGAAAATCTTATTAAAACCATATGTAGAGTCCCATGCACTGACAACCATATAAACATTCCAGTCCGTTTTCTGCCGATTCTGTAATTTCAGTCAAATGCAGGCTTCAAATATACAATACGTTTCAAATGATTACTCGTACATGTAAATATGCACAACATTAATGTCAAGACAAGACGATCTAGTTTTGGGGAAAAAACTAATAAAACCTCACCTGCCACAGCAGTAGTTCTCCCCGCCACCATGTTTAAAGTTTATGACATGCCCATCTCGGGAATTTGGGTATCAGAATTATGTCTGAACTTCCCAGTGGTAAACACGTCATCAGAGGGCGTTCGTGTGCAATTTTTACCTAGGAAACTGGTACGATAATTCCAATAGCATGTGAAGGCAGCATTAATCACCGTTGGTAGCGTGATTCATTGTAATGCTTTTTTTCCTCAGTTGGTCAGAACAAAAGTGGCTGACATGCTACTTAGATTGATGTCAAATGTTTGAAATGATGAAGAATATGATGAGAAATAGTTAATATAGAGTATAGAGTTAATAGAGTTAATATTGAAATCTATGCATGGCAGACTTTCAGTTTGAGATATTGCATTTGCAGATATCACATTTGTGATTTTTGCTTTTATAGAAATTGATGAGACACATTTACATAGATATTGTTCATATTGAGATCTCTGATATCTGATTGCACATTCATATTGAGATCTCCTTTTTCTCACATTGCTGTATTCATTTCTAGAGAAGAAACAAGTAAAAAATCACTGGTGTCTTTTTCTCAAGAGAAAACAAATATAAGCAGGAGATTTAAGCAAAAAGTCTCCATTTGACCTCAATAGCATTTCATTGCTGTCTAGGAGAAACACCTGAGATACCTGAGATATTAGATGTGTTTTTTGCCTGTCTTTTCTTTCTTCCTTTATTTATTCATAAAGCACCTTTTTAAAACAACTTATGGTTGACCCAAAGTGCTATACAATACATGTACACTCACCTAAAGGATTATTAGGAACACCTGTTCAATTTCTCATTAATGCAATTATCTAATCAACCAATCACATGGCAGTTGCTTCAATGCATTTAGGGGTATGGTCCTGGTCAAGACAATCTCCTGAACTCCAAACTGAATGTCAGAATGGGAAAGAAAGGTGATTTAAGCAATTTTGAGCGTACATGGTTGTTGGTGCCAGACAGGCCGGTCTGAGTATTTCACAATCTGCTCAATTACTGGGATTTTCACGCACAACCATTTCTAGGGCTTACAAAGAATGGTGTGAAAAGGGAAAAACATCCAGTATGTGGCAGTCCTGTGGGCGAAAATGCCTTGTTGATGCTAGAGGTCAGAGGAGAATGGGCCGACTGATTCAAGCTGATAGAAGAGCAACTTTGACTGAAATAACCACTCGTTACAACCGAGGTATGCAGCAAAGCATTTGTGAAGCCACAACACGCACAACCTTGAGGCGGATGGGCTACAACAGCAGAAGACCCCACCGGGTACCACTCATCTCCACTACAAATAGGAAAAAGAGACTACAATTTGCACGAGCTCACCAAAATTGGATTGGAAAATTGGACTGGAAAAATGTTGCCTGGTCTGATGAGTCTCGATTTCTGTTGAGACATTCAGATGGTAGAGTCAGAATTTGGCATAAACAGAATGAGAACATGGATCCATCATGCCTTGTTACCACTGTGCAGGCTGGTGGTGGTGGTGTAATGGTGTGGGGGATGTTTTCTTGGCACACTTTAGGCCCCTTAGTGCCAATTGGGCATTGTTTAAATGCCACGGCCTACCTGAGCATTGTTTCCATGTCCATCCCTTTATGACCACCATGTACCCATTCTCTGATGGCTACTTCCAGCAGGATAATGCACCATGTCACAAAGCTCGAATCATTTCAAATTGGTTTCTTGAACATGACAATGAGTTCACTGTACTAAAATGGCCCCAGTCAGTCACCAGATCTCAACCCAATAGAGCATCTTTGGGATGTGGTGGAACGGGAGCTTCGTGCCCTGGATGTGCATCCCACAAATCTCCATCAACTGCAAGATGCTATCCTATCAATATGGGCCAACATTTCTAAAGAATGCTTTCAGCACCTTGTTGAATCAATGCCACGTAGAATTAAGGCAGTTCTGAAGGCGAAAGGGGGTCAAACACAGTATTAGTATGGTGTTCCTAATAATGCTTTAGGTGAGTGTACACTCAAAAAAAGAATGGAAAAGACAATACAGACAATACAATAAATACATACTTTATATTAAAAGCAATTGAAAATAAATGTTTTGTGTGTGTGTGTGTGTTTAAGCAAGAACTTAAAACTAGGTAAGGAGATGGGCAGATTTTAATTGAAACTGGTAAGTTATTCCAGAGACTGGACTGGCAACAGCAAAAGCTTGTAGAGCCTAGTTCTGGGAACGGAAAGCAGGCCAAGATTGCTAGATTTCAAGGACCTGTTTGGTTTGTGGGTGGAGATCACTTCTGAGAAGTATGAAGGTACTTTTTAAAACAATTTAAAAACAAATATTAGAATATGAAAAACAATTCTAAATTTGATTGGTAGCCAGTGCAGAGAAGTCAAAATGGGTGTAATGTGATCAAACTTTCGGTCAAACAGCATTTTGGACCATTTGGAGACACATTAGAGAGGACTGACTTAATCGTACAAGAATTTACTATAATCTAGCCGAAATAAATGAATGATTTGTTCAAAATGTCTAATGGAAAGAAAAGATGTTTACGTTAGATGTCGTAAATGGAGAAAGCTCAAGCATTCATTTGTTTCTCAAAATTTGGGTTGTCAAAATGAACACTTATGTTTTTTTAGTAGTAGGAGAGATGACCAAGATCAAGGGCATTAGCATCATGTGACTTATTTAAACCAAATAAAATAACTTAATTTTTGGTTTAGCACTAACTTAACACTAAAAGGTTCTGTTTTAATCATATTTGTAATTCATTTAAGCAGGCTAGCAGCGCTCCCGTGGATTCTTTGTTTTTATGTTGCAAAGGAAGATATAAATGAGTGCCATCAGCATAAAGATGAAATGACATTCCATGTTTCTTAAAAATAGCACCCATAGGCAACATAATGAAAACAGAATCGGAGCAAGAATTGATCCCTGGGGTGCTCCACATGCAAGAGGACATGGGGAAGATATATACTGACCAAAAGAAACATTGAACCTTCTGTTTGATAAAAAAGAACAAAACCATTTTAAAACAGTGCCCCGCAGTCCTCTCCAACCCAACTCTCCAACTCTCTGGAAATAAGAATGCTGTGGGCTACCATGTCAAAAGCAGAGCTTACATCTAACAGTATTCCCTTCATCAGTTTCCAATAAAATGTAATTTAAGACTTTTAAAAGAGCAGATTCAGTGCAGTTGTGAGATTTGAAACCAAGTTAATAAAACTTCAGATTTGATTGCAGCTGGGTTAGCAATTTTTTTCTAGGCTTAAAGAAATGTCAGGTTAGATGTGGGTCTAAAATTAGTAAAGTTAGTAATATCAAGATTGGGTTTCTTTAGCTGTGGAGTTACCGTAGCAAGCTTTAGACAGTCAAGGACTTCTGATACTAAGACTATTATTTATGATAAAAGATTAGGCCCAACAGTGTCAATAATTTGTTTTAGGAATCTAGATGGAACAATATCTTGAGGGCAAGAGGTTGATCTTGCCCTCAAGACCCTTACAGGTTTGAAATGAAATGAAATTAGCTTAAAATCACACAGAAGCAAACATATTAAGGTCACAGGTTGAGTACAGTCTACCAGGGAAAATCTTGATCCTAAATTAACAATTTTCTCAGTAAAGAATATGCAGAATCGTTCCCATGACAATCGGTCAATGACAGAGAAAAGGATATTAGGTCTACGCTGGTTTTCACCAATAACCTCATCTTGATATAGCAGCCTTAACAGCTTTCTGGTAAACACTTAAAGAATCTCTCAACATTTCAGATAGCTTGTCCTTACACCATTTACGCTCTGAAATGAGTTGAATCATTGGTCCAAGGCTGCGGTTTTAACAGAGCAATGAGATTCAGAAGTGTCAAGCATTTCTGATTAAAGCAATTGAGAAGTTCATGAAATCTGAAATTTGAAATCCATGTGAAAGGACCAAATCAAATGGGTATGGGCATGTGCAGGCCCTTGAACCCACTGTACAAAATCCAATTACATTTTTTTTTTTTTACCAGAGGTTTAGTGGGGCAACACAAATGAATATTAAAATTACTCAGCACTAAGATATTATCAAACAATGGAACTAGTCCTCCCAACAGATAATCAAATTCCTCTAGAAAGACGTTGTTAATGCATGGGGCGACAAACAGTAGCCTAATACATAGAACTGGACAGAGAGAACTGAAAAATCTGTACCTTAAAGCTAGAATAAACACCAGCTGGTTTGATGTTTGTAAAACATTGTTGAGATCTCGAATGATACTAGAAGAAAAAATGTTAAATTATGGAGGTCTTTTTTTCAGGAGTAAAAACAGAGATGCAGAAGACTTGTGCAATAGTCTCCAAGTGACCACCACTGGCCTCTATTAAATCACATTGGTGTCTAGGACAACCAACTGTGATATTAAAAAAAAGGTTACTTTTCTGGTCTTGGAAGAAATTGATGAAAACTGTTTGAGCAGGAGACTGATGCAAAATCGCCATTTGATATCCATTGCATCTCATTTAAGACAATGACAATCTCATGAATCTCTAGAGGAGACACATGTGTGAACTTTTTTAATCAGGACAAAAGCAGGAGCCTCCATTTGATCAGTATTTAATCTCACTGCTGTCAATTAGACTCAATGGATAAAGTAAAGAGATCTCATTTGTGAGTTTTCTTTCATATGAGCAGATAATTCTCCAGCTAATAGGATGATGTTTGCTAGATAAATGCTGGCCTTATCTATCCTGTAATGTTCTCCCAGTGTTCGGGCACCAGTTGGCTCTGAGCCGGCAGCTCTATCAGCCAGTCCATGCACTGCCACGGGCTCTTATCTTTAGATAACTTCAGCTTTAGCGTGGATAATGAGAGCTGTACGGGAGGCCAGAGCTCTCAATGATTATCTGTTACCTAACCACCCGCTTACACCCCACAGGCATGAGGAGCTGCTATTTCAGTCAGAAGGTGAAGAGCAGCTCTCTCCAGCTATCCAGTGTGTGTGTGTGTGTGTGTGTGTGTGTGTGTGTGTGTGTGTGTGTGCAGGTTTGTCCTTTACTCACTTTGTCCCAAAGACGAGGTTCATCCTGTGAAGACATAGGAAGACATCAGTTCATGTGGGTCTTGCAATGTCAGCAAAAAGGTGATAGTGCTGCAGAGATGATTCACAATGTACTCAGAATGTGGTTTTCATTTATAGATGTTGTTGATGCCATTAACCTAGCAACTAATCAGCCCTAAATGTTACATCTGTAGGCTGCAAATAGTGCATGTATATTTTCAGTTAAATTCACATTCATTTTGTTTTTCACAATACATAAAGTTTCAAAGCAGCTTTACAGAAAATGCATGTCTACATTACAATTTAGAGTGATCTGTTATCAGAGGTGCTGTGTCCAAGTTATGTATTTCAGAAATGTACACATACAAATCACACAATTAGCTAACAATGTATAATTTAAGGCAGAAACAATGAGCTCACTGAAGTGATTATTACGAGTTGTGGACATAATGATTAAAATATAGGCTATGGAAAATGTAGCATTGGTGCATGTTGATTCAGTTTTGTGTCATTTGAAGTCCTGGCAGAATTTAGAGTCCTCTTGAGTCTTCTCTTTACAGGTGTTGAGGCATCTGAAGTCTTCGTAAGATGCTGAATCCAAACTGGATCTGACATACTCTCTAGTTACCTCGGGATGGGGATTCCGAGATAAAACAGAAAAGCAAATGGAAAATAATTAGCGTAGCTGCTGTTCATACCATTAAGCAAAGATAATCATGTGCATTTGATCTGATATAACTGGAGTACAAGGTTATGAGATGCATTATGTAAATGCTTGGCTAAAGAGATGCGTCTTTAATCTAGATTTAAACTGGGGGAGCCCCGAACATTATCGGGAAGGCTATTCCAAAGTTTAGGAGCTAAATGTGAAAACGCTCTCCCTCCTTTAGTGGACTTAGATATACTAGGTACAAACAAAAGTCCAGAGTTTTGTGACCTAAACTGGTCTGTCTTGAGTATGCTGGTCACATGATTTGTTTCAAGTTTTCTGTAATCAATTAGTCAGCCTGACCTAAACACAACATGGGCGTTGCTGGTGCAGGACATTCAGATTTTGTGATAAGTAAATATATATTAATTTTGTGTAATTAAATGTGAACATTGTCTTAAGAAGAAAAGAAAATTAAGTTATATGTTGCTCATGCTGTTATTTACCAAACATTTGAGAAGGAGTACTGTGTACAGTGGGCCCAGAGGCCTGGAGGGCCTATAAGGGTCTTCCCTAAGGGCAAGGGCAAGTTAAGCAAACTTTGAGCCGTGCGTACGCACATTCTGGAGACAAAGGGAATTGGCGACACAGATGGTGAGGTCGTGAACTGAAGTTAGATTGTAGAAAATAAATGTGAGAAGAACGATTATAAGAATTAATGACATTTCATTTTCACTCCATTTCATACATTATATCCACATTATCATGAAGATTAAATCCAACAGTGTTATTTGTGCCGATTGTTTTAGGCTATATACATCCAGTAAAATCCAAACGTAATTCAAAATGTATTAAAAAAAATAAAATAATAATAATCAACAGTCACATTGTCCACAACGGGAGCGCAGGAGGAGATGGCGCGACTACATGTGATACAGAATAGCATGAAACACCCTTTTATTAGAGAACTGCAGAACACAAATATTTTCCTTAATGTACATATATCATAAAATGCCAAAGTCTGCAAATACATTCATGAAGCACAATCGCTACTCATCATCGGTCCTAACTATTACGGTGTTCATTACAAAACCGTCAAGAAGCATGTGTTCACTATAACATTTTCGTCTTAAATTTTCGCCCACAAATTAATTATGTGATTTTGTCAAGGTGTTAACGATCAGTCTGTTTGCTAGAAACTTATAAATCCTCCGGTGACCTGGGTATGTTATGCTTCATGATGGCACTGTTGGAGGATTACGCCAATGGCAGAATAAGGAGAGAACGAGTTTTCAGGGACCATGATGATGGCTGGCTAATAAGCCGATTTAGATTCCCTAGAGCTGTGCTCTTGGATCTATGTGCTGAATTGGGTCCAGTATTAGAGAGGGCAACACGTCGGAAGCATGCCGACACAATACCACACACGCTGACCTCCCCAATTATAGCCACGCTTTTGCTGTCCACTGATGTGAGATCAGCTGTGCTTGGGCCCCCACCAGTTGCAGCCACGCTCTGGCGGTGGGAGGACAGTTTTCTCTTTTGAGAATATTTTGCATACTGTAAGCACATGTAAATAAAACTTTTTGAAAATCAATATTGCTATTTATATAGGTATATAGCCTAATAAAACACAAATGTAATATGTTGGTAAAAAATTTGTATACCTTCAGGTCGGACCATTTTTTCTTTAATTCTGCAACTGCTACTGGATCACTGGATCACTTGCGCAACGCCCCTATCGTTGTTTTCATTTTCATAATAAAATCATTTAATTCAGTTAGAGAACAGACACTACAATTAAAAACTGAACGTGTCTGTTCAATATAATGTGAGTGAGCCGAGCGAGTGTCACGGCACAAACGCAGCAGGAGTCAGATTACATTCATCATGAGCGCTGAGGTAAGCGCGGGCGCGGCAGTCATTCACGGCGTGTGTTTCAGATCATGCCTATGGAAGCTTAACTTTCATAGGAATTCATTTGAAAAGTTGAAACACTCACTTTGCTCCGCACCGCTCCGTTTACATGAATGCCCTCAGCCGCCCGAGCCGAGTGCTGTGAGTGAGATCCCACCCCCCCATGGGCGGTTTGAAAACATGCAGAACTAGCTCCTTCTACTGGCTGTAGTCTCTAGCCTCTGGCCAAAATATCCTCCAATGATGCAAAATGACGATATTTGCGTCATTCGGAGGATTTTTCCCAGAAATAAAATACATAAATCTCTCGTGTCAGGGGGATATGAGGGGGGGAAGGACGATCATTCAAATATACTACCAGGTTTCTACTGATACAAAGCTTAATGCTAATCGCTGAAGTATCCCTTTAAGTCCAGAAGAAAAATCGATTAAATACACAGGAGCTAAACCTGTGTATACCTGCTAAATATTTTCTAGTGCATTTTACAGGATAGAAAAAACAATTACCATTGGCTTAGTTATTGAACAAACCCTAAGCAGCAAAGTAAATAGAGTGTCGCTGGGATGCCATATTTTCCAGGACAAAACCTAGAAATGAGTTAACATTTTAGCACTTCTAGTGCCATCGTCCTGAAGTCAATGGGTTTTTTGAATTGGTTTTTGGTTAAAAGAGTGAAATAAGGTCTATGTCTAACACAAGTTAAGCACAAGATGAAACTAAAGAGGTTGTCGGGGACATTAAACATCTTCACGCTGAACAAATAAACTCATCTACTCACTATTCCACTTTCACAGCCTCTTCGTGTTTATAATTGCGCTCTTGCAAACTGTTCTAACTTAAACTTTCAGGGAAAATGTTTTTAAATAAAGACTGAAAGAGCGGTCGAACTTTAATGGTGATGTTGAAGTCAATCGACCGTGATGTAGTTTGTTTACGTTTAGGTTTTAACTTCTGGTGATTGTATTTAGTCATTGTATTTTTAATTTTTGAAGATTATTATGATGAACAAAAAGTGTAATAACCATAAATATTAATTGGTCACAGCTTATTTTCTGCAATAATGTAAAAGCCAAAGAAAAAAAAACGGTGATGCTAACACCCTACCTTACAAGTTGGCCTACAAAAATACATCACCACTGCAGTACTCTATTAAAGTAGCAAATCAGAACATTCTAGAAACATGCATGATACCTCAAATCATGTGGCTTATTGAGGAGATTTGTGCTATTATTTTTCTAAGCAATTGGACTAAAATGGATTTTAAAAAGTCCCATGTTACTCTGAAACAAGGACCTGAGCCAAATATTTAAAAAGTAAGTTACCTGGTTGCCTTAAAATTTTGAGTTCATTGAAATTAAAAATTTGAGTTAATACAATGAACATTTTTGAGAATTGACATCACCCTTTATTCAAATAGTATTAAAAGATTTTGTAAGCATATTTAAGAGTAATTGTGTTTTTTGTTATAATGCAGTGAAACATGCCAAATTGTGCTCATGATTTGTCACAAAAAAACATTTTTTATTTATTTATGTGGTTCAGATACAATAATATTTTGAGTTTCTATTTATTAAACCCATTTCCTTCATTGTATTAACTTAATTTTTTAATTTCAATGAACTCAAAATTTTAAGGCAACTAGGTTACATACTTTTTTAAGTTAAACCAACAATATTTTTTTACAGTGCAGAGAAACACGCAGTTAGGCTTTTTTGACCTGGGACATTAAATGTTTGAGACCTCGTTCTCAAATGGCGCCGCTGTGTTTGGTCGCCGTTCAGGTCGCTCCGCGAAGACTGTGCTTTTATTTACTATTTTACTTTCTTTTTTTACATTTCACTGCCGGTTGTATATTCTGTATATAACTGTGTATGTGACAAATAAAACTCTTGAATCCATTATGTGCAACTGTTCCCAAAATAAAAATACATGTCTCATGATTCTGCAAAGAAATCTTGTTACAGACTTAGTGATAATTAAACTCACGAAGGCGAAGGAGAACTTGGAACAGGTACTTTAATAATAAACTCAGGAAACGGGCAGGAAAAACACCAAAATACAAGAACGAGAACCGACCAAATAGAGGGCAAACAGAGGGCTTAAATACACAGGGGAAACAAGGTGATGACTAGACTAATTAACAAGACACAGCTGGGACATGAACTCATAATGACGGTGACCATGGGAGCAGAAGTGGCGGGAAAACTAGAACAAAGGAACAAGTGACAGGAAAAAACACAACTGAAACAGACTAGACATGTAGCAAATCTCCAACAAAGAATCAAAACAAGCAAATAGTGCCAAAAGAACAATTTAGCATCCATCAACATCATACATTGCATGCGATATATATATATATATATATATATATATATATATATATATATATATATATTGCTTCAAATCAAAGTTTGTAATGTTGTGATTGCGATGCACATGCACAATGCACAATGTCGAAGGTCACTGCTGCATGCTGAGCTCTAGGCTGATCGCCAGAGAGAGCAAGAAGCTGCCAAAAAAACAAGTGTGCAGGATTAGGTTGTGTGACCTAAGTGATGCTTGCAGGTGTGTGTAAGCAGACAGGTGGAGCTATCAGAAACAATCTAGGCTCCTCTTGAAAAAAAGAAGTGCACTTAAAGGGATAGTTCACCCAAAAATGAACTAGCTTTCGGCAGACGACCTACGCAAGTCGACTTACGGCAAAAGAGTAACCCCTGACGCGATGTATGATGGTGGATTTAGGAGTATCGCAAGCTTTGACGCCTCTTGCGGTTCAAACAAATAGAGCTGGGCAGCAAACTCAAGCCCCTCTTCTCTTATACCGAAATCCTCCAACATTTCTCTTAAAAAATTCTTGATTTAGACTCGTGGAATTCGTGACCGGCGTTTTGTTTTGCTCCATCCCCTGCACTTCCATGTTTGTCAGTACGTCATGCGTCAGGTCAGGGGTTACTCTTTCGCTGTAAATCAATTCGCATGGCCGTCTGTCGGAAGCTAGTTATTTTATAAAGTTGTAAATATGGATATTTTTCTCTCAGAAGGCCTTTTATGATGAATGGATGCACTTTTTTGGGCTTCAAAATCGCAATCCCCATTCACTGCCATTATAAAGAGCCGACTGTATTCATCTGAAAGAAGAAACTATTTCCAGGTATTACAGACGAGTAGATCTCTGGACCTGGTATTTACATCAGACAAGTGGTGACCCAACACCAAATTGTGAATTATACAAAGGTAAACAAAATATCCTTAAATAGTGAACATTCAAATGTATCCAATAATTTGCAAAATTATATGTATAAAACTACATTTGTTTAGTTATGATCTTAACATTTATTGAAATTATTTTTTTATCCACTTTTAAATATATTATTATAAGTTGAAGAAGGATTTTGCAGAACATATTACTTCCACTTCGTCACACTATATAGAAGATAATGTCAAGCACATTGCATTGTGGGATACAGTATTCCTCACAGTGTCCTCTGGATGTATTCTTCACATTTTGCCCAAATTTACATGGCATTGCAAATGAATACACTGGTACTACAATGGTACATGTAATTACCATTGAACCATATTCCAAAAGTGGGCACAAACAAACAAACAATAATAAATACAAATTAATTGTTAGGTACAATGTACTTACTGTGTTTGCTATTAAGGTTAAGTTATGGACAGGTAGTATGGGTAGGTTTAAAGGTGGGTTAAGGGGTAAGGGAAGGGTCAACAGTGTAATTACAGATACTAATTACAGCTGTAATTACATGCAGGAATTTCTTAAAGGGTACATAACACACTGTTTCTGCCAATGTCATGTTAATCTTGAGTACCAGAATAGTATTGCATCCTTCATATCTCCATCATATTTATAAAAGACAGATGTAAGTTACTGATTCTTTCCGAAAACAACCGAGCTCGTGCAGACGTGTGGTGGGCGGAGCTAAAGAGATACGAACACACACACACACACACACACACACACACACACACACACCACAGCATTATCCCTGGATACCTTTCAATTCACTATACGTCCATGTTGTTTACATTATATGCACTTATGCGCGGATTGCCAACAAAACACAGACATTTGACGCAGTTTCACTCACCGCCTGCGGTTTCTACTCATGACCGGGAACGAACAAACACGCTTGCAGAACTCCGTTGCTGCTCCGGAAATAAAACAAACTGTTTCCTTAACGCTGGGTTATTTGGGAAGCTGAACAAGGTTATCTTTCCCTCACAACCAGAAACACACTTCTTTAGTGAAGTGGAATACAAGGAATTCCGGTCTTTATGGCATCATACAGGGCCATACTCTGAAGGACTTGTCACAGAAATACTCAGTCATACGTCCAACTTTTTTTTTTTTTTTTTTTTTTTGGCCATGTTAGCATGAGGATCCAACTCTTCAACAGTGTAAATAAGTCAGAATGCATGAAATAGCATTACCCCCCAATTACAAATTAAGTGTCACAATAAGTATCAAATAATTAATTTAAATGTTAGTTCATAACAGATAGATACTTAAAGACCGAAAAAGTTGTACCATTATACTTTTTAGTAGCTTTTGTTCATCTGCTCTACAAGGAAGATGCAAAGAAAAATTTGGGATCAACAATGCATTCTGGGAAAGAAATGTAACTGAGTTCTTTTATTAAACATTTCACAGCCATTCACAGTGCTCATATCATAATTTCAAACTTAATTTCATCAACCCCATTCAACACATTATAATCAATTCAATTAAACCGGCATTTAAATTTCTGACAAGTTACAGCAGAAACGATCTGGATGTGTGTGTGTGTGTGTGTGTGTGTGTGTGTGTGTGTGTGTGTGTGTGTGTGTGTGTGTGTGTGTGTGTGTGTGTGTGTGGTCTCTTAACACTGATTGAATTATTGTGCTGGTACATCGTGACTTTGATAAAATGAAATAATTAAATGTCGTGTTACAACTGCAGTGCATGCGAACAGAGGGGTTTTGTTTCAAGTCAGGTCATTATCTAACGCTCTATAGATAGCTCACAGGTGAAGTCTGCTGTTAAAGTCCCTTTATCCTTCTTCAAGAAAACACACACACACACACACACACACACACACACACACACACACACACACACACACACACACACACACACACGTTTGTTTTTTTGAATTGTGGGGACATTCCATAGGCGTAACGGTTTTTATACCGTACAAACCGTATTTTCTATCCCCATACACTATCCCTACCCCTAAACCTACCCATCACAGGAAACTGCACATTTTTACTTTCTTCAAAAAAAACTCATTCTGTATGATTTATAAGCCTTTTGAAAAATGGGGACATGGGTAATGTCCTTATAAGTCACCCTCTCCTTGTAATACCTATGTTATACCCATGACATTATACACATTTGTGTCCTGATATGTAACAAAAACACACGCACACACACACACACACACACACACACACACACACACACAGCGCACCCTTCAGAATCACAGGACAGCAGGCTCTGAATGCAAATGCATAATCAGAGAATATATGTAAAATCATTAACCTGAACATTTGTTGGAATAACTGCTGAGATTTCGAACACATCATGGTGCTGGTGACCCTATGAGGTTGACTGGCAGGTGCACTATTTTCATTATGCAGAAAATCATCTCTAATGCTCGTGACGCTTGGAGAAGTACAGTACACAGAGCATTTCACACCCTACAAAAACTGTTTGCTTAGTTTAATCAAGAATTTACATAAAAAAAGAATCTTTGTGAAACTGATAGTTCTGATCCCGAAAGGCTTTCGGTCAAAGCTTTATCAATACAGCATTCCAATTGGGCTACGTTACAAAATATACTGAAGGAACATCAGTGAAATATTTTCCATCTATGGAAAATGGTCAAAAAATACCAAAATATTTTGTCAAAAAAAAAAAAAAAAAAAAAAAAAAAAAATAGAATAAAGACTTAAAATAATAGAAATGATAAGTGAAATGAAAGAAAAGATAAAAAACGTATTTCAGGTACTTGCCAAAGCAACATTTTTCATTCTCGTTTAGCTTAACTTGACGTGCTAAAGCAACCAAAACTAAACATTTATAAAAACTATATAGACATATTTTTTGAAAAGCAATAAAAATGACAAAAATAACACAATTACTAAAACTTTAACTAGAATGAAAAACGAAAACAAAATAAAAACTAATTCAAAATATAAAAAATTAACAGTAGCCTATCACAATTATACTCAAATAACACTCCCAAAAACGAAAAGTAAAACTTCAGTATAATAACTTAAATTAATAATTTAATTAAAATAAATGTTAATTAAATTATTCTTTATCAGGTGTCCTCTACTTCTCTAAAGTCATGTCTACAGTAAAACTAGATCTTACGTAAATATAGCCTATGTTAAAATTCGCCATTGTAGAAACTTGCAGTACAAAATATAACGAAAATCAGAAGCGAATTCACAGAAGAATGGCTCTTTCATTAATAAAAAGAACAATACAGGAAATTATGTCTCCAATTCAGTCCATGTAAGTGACCAAAGACAAAAGAAAAAGGTTTGTTAACTCAAGATTAATTTATGTAGTGACACATGAATATTCAGTAATTAGCTGAAGACGACATACCATTGAGTTTGCATGTGTAATTCATAGACTTGTTGGTTATAAAATTACATTCAAATTATTATTATTTTTTTATAGCTAGTATTTAGCTCGTAGCTATTACATTTCTCTGCTGGACTGAAGGCTTTATTCTGTGAAAGCCTTTGGCTGAGGCCGATGACTGTATTGATTTCTTGCATTGTCATTTGTGAAACACCATATTTCTGAATATAAAGTCACGGTTACTTTATTGTGTTTTGTAAGTTTCATAGCCCTTGGCTCAGGGATACTGTATTGTCACGAGTACATTTTCAGCCTGCTATGACTATTGAGTTTACTGAAAAGATTTAGTTTTTCAAACAATTTATTATATATATTAAATATTTATATAGCCTATTTTTCATATATGGAGAATTATATAAAGAGTTACTATTAGTTGCAACTGATTAATATCAGATATTTTCTTCTCTGCTGTTTTTATACAATGTATAGGGTGGCAACGACTTAAAGCGATTTACACACAATGTTCTTCTGAATTTTATTTGAATCTCATGATTTAGCATCATACTCATAAGTCTAGTAGCCTAACACAGGACAGGGCAAATTATTTTTCTTCACTAATTTCTATAAGAGTCTAGCGTCATCTTCTGGTCATTCATGTTGAACTGAGCTTCAGCAGATATATATATATATGCATTTTTCAAATGAGCAGTGTAAATAAACAGTTTTAGGGCCTCTGTTGCAAAGCGTAAAGTTTATGTCAGTATTTACCATAATAATAATAATATGTTAATTAACAACAACAACAATAAAATATTTAGCTGATAAATTTGCTGGCTAAAGACTTTTATTTTGACATGTTTCTATCGCAATAAATGCTTGTAACGGCAAAACATTTCTCGTTTCTAAAAAGTCCGATAAAAATGTAATATCATTATGTATGATACAATTATTTTGCTTCCGAAAACTGGCCAAAATACACGTCCCAAATTAATAGTTTTGATTGTTTTTGTTCAGGCATCAGGGTGTCTTTGTGAGGCATGGGCATGACGCAGTAATGTCAGGTCCTTTTTCACAGCGCAGGAAATTGAAAGTAAAAATCACTACAGATCCACTGTAATTCATCTGAATTTATCTTCCGATTTAGATATAACCCGTTTTCAAAATGTTCATTTCGGCGGGTGATGTTGTTCCATCTTTTAAAGGCTTTACGTTGATAATGGTAAGTAAAGTATTTGCCTTTATTAGTACATCAGCTTCGTCATCATCACACAAACACATGCTGCAGTTATCAAACAATTAGCTACTTATAATAATTGTTTCTCTTGTGCATAGCCTGCAGTATCTGTTGGAAACGTGGGGCAGCTCGCCGTGGATCTCCTCATCTCAACATTAAATATGCCCAGAGTGGGATACTTCCACACGGACTGTCTGATTCCCATGGTTGGGAACAACCCGTATGCCACATCCACTGAGGATGCTGCCCAGCTCAGCACCAGCGCAGAGGGTAATGGAATACTATAGCTTTAACTTTGAGTCGCAGACAATCATCTTTTCTTACACCACCAATTCTTGCATGTAGTACAGTAGCTGATGCTTTGAATGTGTTCGTGCAGTTTACTCCCACAGTGACTTAAAGCTGGCTGTCCTACAGATAAGAACACCCATCGTCCAGGTTAGTGGTTTGATTTTATAAAAGTTTACGCTTTATTGGAGGTGTACAATTTAGTGGTCGACTGATAGGGAGTTTTTGATGGCTGATGCAAATATCTTCAATCCTTAGATGCCATGGACCCCTGTTATATAACTATCCTTGTGCAAGGGACCCAGTCCTACATTTTAAAAGGAAGCTATATTTTCACGTATAAAGACCTCATTAATGGTATATTTGGAAAATATTTAGTTTCTATGTTACATTTTATTAAGTTTTTTGTTGTTTTTTTAACTTGCGTATTATAGTACTATATTTATTTTAATCAATTTAGTTATTTAAAGGGATAGTTCGCCTAAAAATTTAAATTGTCATCATTTACTCACCCTCAAGTTCCAAACCTGTATGAGTTTCTTTTTCTGTTGAACACAAAAGAAGATATTTTGAAGCATATTGGTAACCACCAGATTACCAACATTACTTAAAATATCCTTTATGTTCAACAGAAGAAAGAAATGGATACAGGTTTGAAACAACTTGAGGGTGAGTAATTGATGACAATTTTCGTTTTTGGGTGAATATCCTATTTAAATCAAATTAATATGAAAATTATATATTAATTTGTTTAAATCAAATTAATTTGTTAATCTATTATAGATTTTTATAATTTCTTTGTATTTGTATATATATCAAATTTGTTTCATTTTTATCAACAATGACAGTAAACTTATGCAGATGTAGAACCAGAGCACCTGTGCCCGTGCTATCAAAAAAGTTCCAATGCTGTCAAAATAAAAGTCCCGATATATCAGTCGCCCACGAATACTTTTTTTTTTTTTTTTTTCAGTTGCACATGACTCTTTGCTGTTTACTGTTTATCTTAGACAAAGTTCAGATCATTCCGAAAGCTGATTGTTTCCTGGATCAAGAGTAGTGGGTTCCTCAGAAGTGTGCTGCTGTCCAGCAGTCATGCTTATCAGAGAGACGACCAGCAGCTTCATGGGTAATGAAATAGTGAGGCTGAGTATTTGTGGTACACAAAATTGTATAAATATCATTGTATTAGCAAGTTAATTTTCTTATCTTTGATATAATAGTATTAGATAATTATCAAACCTTATGGTACTGCATTTAAGGTAGCACATGACCATAAATGATAAAACAATATACTATACAAAACGTTGTACCTCAAACTTTGGTAGGTGATTTTTTTTTTTTTTTACACCTGTGTGAACTTAACTTCAGACATCCACAACATCCAGTCACCAAAACATCAGTTGATTCAAATATTTTTGTATCGGTATTGTGTTGCTGATGTCCATGTCGTCTTGTTGAGCAGCACTCCTCTACGGTACCTGCTGAGCCCGTCTCTGCAGAAGGAGGAGGGCCAAAGGGTGGAGGAGCTGGGCTGGAGGGAGATGGAGAGAATCAGCGTGTTTCCTGGAATCTCAGACTCAGAGCAGCGGCTCTACATTCCTGGAGGAGGAGTGACCAAAGCCCTTTACACAGACTGGTAAAAACTGTCGTAAATCGAAAAAATTGATCAAATCTACAATTGTGATTTCAGCCAATGGAGATTTTGTTTTTTGTCTTGTCAGCTGCACAGAAGACATCCCTATGGCAGTAGTGCTGATCTTCTGCTCAGAAGGGGACAACATCCCTGATGCTTTTGCTCTCATCAACCATCTCAATGACTGGCTCCATCTGCTGGAAAAACCTGTAAGTGTGTAAGAAAATATAGTAAATCTGAATAATGGTGATGAAACAAACAGGGTATCTGCAGGCTTTTTAAGACCCTTTTAAAGACATTTTTGAAGACCTGCACAAATAAATGTAATACCATATGAGCGGAGTAGGGCAATATCTATCACAATTTAAACAACTTTACAGTTTAAATAGGTTTTGACAATTCTTTTTAATAAAACAAATATAGCTGCAAGCAGCAATTAAGGGGTCAAGCACAATCATGGATGGGAGCATCAGACCAACTGCAACAAGGAGCAATTAAAGACATTTAAATAGAAAATTCACCCAAAAATGAAATTAACCCATGACTTTCTCACCCTCAAGCCATCCCCGAATACTGAGTTATATTAAAAAATGTCCTGGCTCTTCCAAGCTTTATAATGGCTGTCCATAAAATTAATCTATTCATCATAAAACTACTCCACATGGCTCTGGGGGGTTAATAAAGGCCTTCTGAAGTGAAGCGATGCATTTGTGTAAGAAAAATATCCATATTTAAAACTTTACAAACTGTAATCTCTAACTGTCGTATGTGCGTTCACCAGAGACTGGCGTTCCAGCATATAACGCTGGATTCATTTTTGGGTGAACTATCCCTTTAAGATCATTTTAGACAGAATGGCCAAAAAAATCATAAATGCAGTCACTAGTAAATTGATTTAATGGTTTAACACTTTTGACTGATTGGTGGAGCTGTGATTGCTGTGGTCAGAGTGAGGTGACAATGACACATACAAAGTTTGCTGTCAATATACCAAAGCATTGCAGAGATACAGCTTCAGAGTTGTTTTGGCATCATGCCATCAACTTTGTTGATGCAGTTTACGAAAACTGTTTTATCTATCAACACAAAATCCATAACTTTTTGCCGGCATGGCCTGAAGATGATCTGACTCAAATTTGGTGAAAATCGGACAAACGGTCTAGGAGGATCAAAATGGCGAACAGGAAGTTTGGCCGACTACAGCTAAATTGATCGGCCTGACCCAAGGAATCTATAGGCTTTATGTCGGACATCGCATGTACAAACAGGAAAACAGGTCTGATGTCATAGGGTGCAATCGAATCGTCTTGAGCCAAATTTGGACAGTTGGTGGCACTAGAGGGATTGCGTTAAAAATATGGGTCGATTTTTGCATTGATCTGAACAAAAACAGCAGAATGCAAATACATTTTCTGCCAGTAAGGCAACAAGTTCGCAGGTATTATATAAACACCATAAAACTAAACATAATTCATCAACAGTTGACCATAAACAGCCGCTTGGCATAAATGTGGATTATTCATTGATCACGAACCACGAGGCTGTAGAACGCGCAACTATGTCATGGCCACTAAGACCTATCGTGATTCCTGTTTTTTCTGTAACCAAATTTAAGACCTCTTGAAATAATAGACTTTCTTTATACCATTTAACAGATTTAAGACACTTTATGGCTTTAAATTTTATAAAACTGAAAGAAATTAAGAACCCATGGGGAGCTGGAAAATTATGCAGCACCATTGGATAGAATTTCAAAACTTATTGTTGAGCATGGCACATTACCTTAGAAGGATGTGGTTACAGAATTTCAGAAGTGAGTTTTTTTTCCTGCATATATAGTGTTGCTGTTTTGTTAATGGTGATGTTTTCTCTTAGACGCAGGGTTCAGTGCAGTGGCGGGTTCCTCCCTCATGGAGGCTGCTGTTCGGCAGCGGGATCCCACCTCTTCTCTTCTGAAGCGTGGCTGAAACATCACACTTGCGCCTGGACATGCTTTTTGCAACTCAAACTGCTGTCAAACTGCACAAAGCGTTAAATACACATTTTGCTTGTAAATAAGTGAAATAGTACAGAAATAATAACCTGTAACATTATTTTTGCCAAATTGTGTGTCCTGTGTCGTTTTTTTCTTCTAATGCTAGTCATGCTGATACTTTGTTTTCATCTCTCTCCACCCACCAGTTGATGACAGAATAGGTCTGGCTTTCTTGCACTTGAGTTTCCCAGCAGTGTAGCAGTTCTTGTAATGTGACGCAGCTCTAAACCTGCTGTGACCAGTTGTGTGTGACTATGTTCTTCTGGGAAGAAAGTGAAAACATTTAAAGCCTCCTCCTACATAGTTTGACCATGTTTTCATTGGTGCACCAAGAATCACTATGTTAAATGAGTCATTCATCTTCATTTTAAACCTTCACAGCAAATCTAACAAAAATGGGCAAGCAATATCCATGTCATATACTACTGTTTGGGGGCAGGAACATTTTTACTTTATAAAAGAAAAAAAAAAACTTATTTAGCAAGAATGCTCAATTTGAAATTGATCAAAAGTGACAGTAAAGACATGGTTACAAAAGATTTCTATTTAAAATAAATCCCATTCTTTTAAACTTTATATTCAACTAATGTATTGTTTACACAAAATTATGAAGCAGCGCAACTGTTTTCAAATAATAATAAATATTACTTGAGCAGAAAATCAGTATATTAGAATGTTATTCAGAAACTGAATATTGAATAATGGCTCCTGAAAATAAAATATATTCAAATAAGTTATTTTAAATTGTAATATTTCACAAATAATTACTTTAATTTTTGAACAAATAAATGCAGCCTTGGTCAGCATAAGATAATATCAAAAACCTTAAAAAAATAAATAAAAAGTGCATTTTACCCCTAAACAAGAAATGTTTTTCATGATGAAATTATGGTCTATTTTATTAGTTAAGATTTCTCTCATTGTGAAATGTTCATAATTAAGCATATTATAGTCCCTAATTATTTCCTTTAATGTGAAAGTGTCATTTTCATGAATCTTCACAAAATATTTTAAAGAATTTAAAGGGACAGTTCACCTAACAGTCAATTTACTCACCCTCATGTTGCTCTAAACTCTACGAGTTTCTTTCTTCTGTTGAACACAAAGATATTTTGAAGAATGTTGGTAATCAAACCAAAGAAAGCTGACTGTAGCCATTGACTTTAATACTATTTTTCCTACTATGCAAGTCAATGACTACAGTCAACTGTTTAATTATCAACATTCTTCTATCTTCTTTTGTGTTCAGAAGAAAGAAACTCATACAAGGTTTAGAACGACATGAGGGTTGAGTAAATGACAATTTTAATTTTTAGGTGAACTATCCCCTTAAGGGTGAAATATGCTTAATTTGTCATGAAAATGTCAGCATGTGAAAGCTTAATGGTCTTAAAAAGGCTACATTTTTATTTTAGGGTGAATTACATTTCTTCATGAGATCTACCCTCACACCAAACACAGAATGATCTACCAGTAAGGAAAAACATGGGATATTATGGTCAAATATGGACAGCATAAACAGAAATATTTAAATGAGCCATTTTAGCTGGGTGGTTGACGGCTTGGAAAAAGTGAATGAAGCAATGCATCATTACAGAAACTAAATGATAGCAGTTTTATTCATAGATCCTACTCGTGGATAAAGAAAAGTAAGACTCTTCAACACCAGACACTGCTGGTTTGTTTTAACCAAATGCAATGTCTGTTCATTTTGAACAATTTTTTTTTTTTTTTTTTTTTTTACATCTCATAAGGTACACTATGTACACAATGTGAGCACTCTTCAGTCGAACCTAACTTTAAGACGCCATCTAACAATCTCACAAACTGGATTTGAGCATACAGCCCTGTAGATATGATAGGAAATTTCAAGTAATTTCATATAAAAAATAGAGCATTTCATTTTGCCTCTGAAAAAAAGTTGTCTAAAAATACAATGCGAAAACAGCATATTAGAAACGTATAGACCTATTTCAGATCCTGCTGCTTTTTCAAAAAAAAAAAAAAAAAAAAAAAAAAAAAAAAATGAAGACAAAATAGGTCCAACGAAATTAAAATCCAAACCATGGCGATGCGCTGTCCTCTTGATCTTATTATTGAGTTTCCTCCACTGATATAGTGCTGGTGTGTGCTGTTGTTCAGAGTGGAGAAATCTTCTTGAAGAGTTCATGCTGTAAACGGCTTTTAAAAACATAGGGGAGGATTATGGGATGGAGATCTCTTGCTGAGGTTGCCATGGAGTTAGGAGTCACTGGTTGTTCTCGCTCTGTCAATACAAATCACAGAATGCAAAGTCAAATGTGTTCCAAAATCGCAATGTTAAAAAGGGTTTCTTCACCCAAAAATGAAAGTGAAACATTTACTCAACCTTATTTTGTTCTAACCCTGCATGACTTTCTTCTATGGAACACAAAGAAGAACATAAGCAGAGTTCTTCTTGTTCCCTAATGGGAAATTTAAAAAAAAATGTGAGAACTGAAAAAATAACTGAAGCAATTTTTATGATCAACTATGACACAAATATAGCCTAATTTACTATTTTTTGGAATTAGGGCTGGGCATCGCCATCCACCTAATCATTTAAATCTTTACAATGCAATTTGAAAATTATTCACTTTAAAAGTCATACTAAAATATGCATGCTTTGACTTGCAAATAGAAATAGTGCAAGCAGGTTTTATAACCCAGTTTTAGGCCACACGAGATCCGATATCTGGACATCTGACCTATGTCTAAACTACGTCTATTTTTTTAAATTTATTTATTTTATATCTTTACATCTCATAAGGTACACTATGCAAACTGGAGTTTGTGCTGTAAACTTCCATGACAGCTTTTAATTTATCCATGCTGGCAAACAATCATGGTAATACCCGACATAAATTATAAATAAATTTTAATGGCACAGCTATTCAAAATCATGAAATCAGTGAGGGTCAATCATCTTGCATAGTAAAACGATCCCCAACAGAATCATTTTTGGGATTAATGTGCATTAAGACTTAGTGTAAAAGCAGCCTTAGAGGTTGCTAAGCAGCTTTTATCATGTGTAAATGAAATCAGACCGACATTAATATTTGTACGCATTCTGTGGCTAACTTTCGAATGTGTTCCATGATAAAATACATTTGTAAAATGTAAATACATTTCTGCTGCATCTGCGCTTGCATGAGTAAATGACTATTTTCATCTTTTGGGTGAACCCTTTCAAGTGGCAATGTATTGCATTCAATGTATGCAATATCTGCCACTGATTAACAGTCTATTAGGAAATAACAGATAGTTAATATCCCACCATGCAGCAGGGGCATTAACGACCAATAAGGACCAAGCTCTTATTACAGAGACAAAATTACATAAAATATTGGTATATTGTTCCCTACTCCTTATTCACCCCATTGCCTTCAGTGATTAAAATGTTTCTATTTGGTCCATTTAGACCAGTGGTTCAACCATTTTGACTCCAAGATTCCCTTTTGTCAGAGAAACTGTCCGAAGGCTCTCCTATCTGAGGTGATATGTACCTCAGGCACTACTGTTGTAATAAAAATAAGTCAAAATGATGTTAGTTTATTGTTGTACAACTTTATTTTTAGTGTTTAAGCATTTTAATTAAGATTGCATTAATATAAAACTACATTTAAATCATTTGTAATCAGTTTTCAAGGAAAATTATCTCCTGGTTGAGAACCACTGGTTTAGACTATTTTGTCCATCTTTATCCATCTGACTAATACAAATATTTATCCACTGATATTTATTTATTCATCCATCCAGTGACAAATATTTAGTGGGTTCATTTCACAGTGGTTGCAATTCCAATGATGTGAAAAACAAAGTATTGTAAACCTGAGCGTGATAAAGGGGGGCATGAAGGCAAGTGAGGGAAATCTTGTTATGCATGCATCCTTTTTGGTCAGACTCAGAATGGCAGAATAAAACAAAAATATAAAGTACATAAAAATAACTTTAGTGACACACTTAACCAAGCAAAACACACTCTTAGCTCAATCTGCAGAAACACAACACGCCCACAAATGCATCAAAATTTGAGAATTATTGCACTGAGGCTGTGCCAAGAACTAAAGAACTCCGCCACATTTCAATATAGAAGAACCATCAGGTTTAGGCTTAACACAAATGTACGGCCCTCAAAAGACTTAGGTTTAAATTAGCTATTGCAAACATCTTTAATCTCATTCAGTTAGAGAAAGCAAATGTCTAAATCTGAGGAAAAAAGCCAAAACATCACACCATGCTGAAGCTCAGTCTTAAAATGCCAACAGCCACGGCCATAAGAACAGCAGCAAGCTCCAAACCAGCATGTCACAGCACACAAGGCTCGTGTCTGGCTCTCACGTACAGCCTGAAGATTTTGAGGAGCCCGGTCAAGCTTGTTTTTACAAAAATCCTGCAGATGCGCCATTTGCTGCCTCATTGGGGAGGTTTCCCAACAGGGCAGCACTCGCTATGTCACGTACAGCAAATACACCCCAGACTGAAACCATAATATAAGACACAAGCCTCAACACAACACAACGCTGACCTGAACCAAAACCCTGTTCATATTTAACATATGACCTCCTAATGCTTGCAAAATTGCTGAAGGCTGAATCAAAATTAAAATAAGAATTACGTTAACTAAAGAAAATTAAACACTTTCTTGTTTTTTACATTTCCCCCAAATTATCATTAGTGTAATGTAAAACAAAATCTCACTTTAACATGCAAGTAATGATATATTTTAAATGCATAAAAAAATGTTTTAAAGTACAGATCATAGCAGTATTTGTTATACTGAAATAAATTTTATTAGACATCTGAAAACATTGTATTACAGTGTATTACAGTAATGAGCATTTAGGGAAAATCTGCTCGTCATGAAAATGTCAATGCAAAAATATTTTTTTTTTAAATAGGCCATCAGATTATGTCAGCATCCCACTAGCCTTATACAATTCTGAAATCTTGTCCTCTTCTGTCAGAGATCTGTCATACTCACCAATTAAGGTAATTTATGATAGTGGATATTGAAAACTTGTACAAAATAAATAATCCAAAAATAATCTGCTATCATATTGGCCAACACATCTATACAATTTATTATTATATTATATTTATGATATATTATATTAAGATAATACTATTATAATAATATCAGTGATCAGAAAGTTCTGGCACATCACACAAAGGCACACAAATCACCACTCAAATCTCTCCTGGGCAGATGCCACATATCAAACAGAGTAAAGAACAGTGCACACTGATCCGCACTGGTGTAACTGCGCTGCTTCTGCAGGTGCTGTTAAATCACAATACAACAGATATATTTTGCAGAAAGCAAGATACACACACATATCCTAATGACATGAATCTGCAAATGGCTTGGTCTCTGAATACCCCAAAAGACTTAATAGTAACTTAAAGTCTAGTAAGGCACCAGCATCTGAGACACTAAATACCAAATGACATTATGAGAACTGAGTGGGTTGAAGGATCTGTGGGATTATATGACATTACATACAAATGATCAGACATGTTGAAATGATTCAGTCAGTCAGTGAAGAGTAGAGCACAAGAATAATTAAAAAAAAACAAAAACATTCCTTCCAGACAGACATTTTTCACCTTTTTCTTTTCTTATCAGGGTCGTTGATCCTGGGTTTTGTCTGTTTCTGAGACTTCTGCGTGGGGTTGGACATTTTCTCATCTCTTGGTCTTTTGTGACCACTGGAGAGAGAAAACAGTGAATATAAAATGACAAAGTGATATTTTAACAGGTTCTAACAAGTTACCAGGCAAGTCTCATTTCCAGTAAAAAGTATTTTTTCTATTCTCACTAAAAGCAAAAAAACTAAATCAGAACAAAATAGATGTTTAAAATAGAACCATGTAGAGTGGGATTTTAGTAATGGCATTTCCCAGTGGGCAGGGCTACCCAGAAAATAAAACAAAGCAAGTGACGGAGTGTCTTTTTGCATGTTGCTTATGGCTGGATGTTGGTTAGGACTTAAAGGTGTAGATGGTCAGGACATAGTGTTAGCCTTGACAAGTTTCAATCTATTTATTTATGACACAAATTGGGTGAATCTCACTGAAACGTAGTCCAATTCACATCTGACCCCAAAAACAATAAATAAGAAAAATATTTTGCACCTAGAAAATTAAAGGTGAAGTACATAGTTTCTGTGACACTAGTGGAACCTAGTGGAATTACAAAAATACAGCTAATTTTGCAAACGTCGCTTTTGAGCCTCCCCAAATCAAACGTCACAAATCAGCTCTTTATGGGTGTTGTGAAGGCATCTCTCAACAGGTATAGACTACATTCAATAAAATGTCCAACATATACTTTTAGCGGTGTTGCCATGTCATGAGTAAGTAATTAAGTAGGCTAATAACACTGTTTAAAGTGAACATGGGCATCTTGTTTGAAGCGGTCTACATTGGACACAAAGTAAAAAATATAAACTGGAACATGTCTTTTAATAATAATAATAATAATAATAATAATAATAATTCATTTTATTTAAGGCGCATTTCAGATCACCATACAAAGTAAATAAAAAAAATAAAATAAAAAAAATAACAGTAAATAGAAATGCCAATAAACCATAAAAAGAAAACAACATTTACAAACATGACTATCACAAAAACAAAAGTGCTAGATTTAAGTGCACACAGTAATCATGAATGGAAAGCTAGTCTGAATAAATTAGTTTTAAGTCTGATTTTAAATTGAGATAACAAATCTGAAATACGGTTGTTGACTGGGAGAGAATTCCAAAGGAGAGGAGAAGCATGGCTAAAAGCCCCATGACCCATGGTGGTTAAACGAGCAGGGGGTTTATGGAGAAGACCCATTGAAGAAGAGCGAAGAAGAAGATAATGCAAAACTTCTAAATTTGTCCTAAAATTACCATAAAGGTAAAGATTTTTTTTAATGTTTAAATAATATATTCTCTTAACCCAGTTTATTGTTCATCGACTGCCATTCATTGTTTTTTTTCTCCCCCAAAAGTGTAAACATTGAGGCACTCAAAACTGAGAGCGGTCTGCTCCGATCCGATCTCTTCCCAGTTCAGCCTATAGCGCAAGTTTGGGGCTTCGCTACTGTAGCAGTGATCCATTTAGCTCCACGAGTCGGTGGGCGGTGCTACAGAAGCAGGCGTACATATTTATCTGTTGAGGCAGCGTTTCACCGTTCTATTACGTCATTGATCAATATATATTTGAGAGCTCTCGTTTTCTGGGGCTGGTTTCAATAAAAGCTTTTCTTTGACTAACAAGGAAGTTTTCAGCTTGGGAACTTACAGGATATCCTTATATCACGATTAACTTTTATATATCAAAGGCTCAAGGTAAAGTTGATTTCTCAATTTATCACCCATTTAAAGCAAAATAATTTTTGGGGTAAAATATGACCTCGACATGTTCTTGACAGATTTTGTAAGATTAACCCAATTATAGAAGCAAATCAGTAATCCAACCATTCTAAAACATTACAATGGTACAATAATCCTGAGATTCATTTCAAATCCAGCATCTGAAATTATACTTGATAAATGCGGATTCCTTATTGGCCACATGCAGTTTTGGAAACACTTTGTTAAAACAAATATACAATGTTTTGTTACATACATTGTTCGAGCATCTCTGTCTGGTTCTTTATTGGGGGTCTCTAGGCTTGTTTTCTTTCCTGTCTTTGAGTCCATCCCATCCTCCAGACGAGACAGCTTGCTGCCATTATAGCGTTCTGTGCATTTTGGAGGCTGCGGCGGCGGGGGAGACTCGGATAGGGGCTCTTGGTCTTCTCTGGAGAGCTCTCGCCACTGTTTCTGCACAAAGACATAAAAAAAAAAAAACCACAAACCATGAACACAAACACAGTAAGTCTTGACCAGGGTCCTGTTACCGGTGAATCTGTTTAAAGTACTCTGGTGATGACATGCCTGCACAGAGGAGTCCCCCATAATGTACTTGGCACCTTCCAGCACAGCCATGTATGAGAAACGCAGCTGGTCGGGGGTCTGAATCAAACCCATCCGATACTTCCTCATGTCTAAAAGAATCTTTTTGATGTCCACCTCCAATGGGTCTTTTCTCTTGTCCATCTGAACACAGCAGTGATAGAGGAAAAGCAGTGGTTAATTAACTCGAAGTCTGAACGATATAAGAACGATATATATTCTAATGCCGAGTTCAGACTGCACGATTTTCAAACTCGTCGGATCACTGCTCTTCACACTGCATGACTACCTGGGGTGGCATTCAGTTGCTGATGTGTTCACACTGCACGATGGATCGGAGACGGGGGTTCATACTGCATGACTGTACAAGAGGAAGAATCGCAGACAACTCTGTCCCGTCCACAAACTACGTTTCACAACCAAACACACGCGAGAAGTGACAAGGAAACAATGTGAGATTATGCGTGGGTCAGCCCGGAGTTCTCGCGAGAGACTGGAATTGTTATTAAAAATGACAGACTGCAGAAAGCTTGCGATCCAAATTGTCTGTGCGCTGATTTTCAGCAAAAAGGAGAAAAAGAAAAAAAGATTATGAAGGAGGAAATGGTTGGGGAGACATGGGGATCAAGGATTGTGTTCTGCAAAGAGAGTTGGAGGTTAATAAATAATTTTGCAATGTGCTGCTGTTGGTCAAGCAAATGTTTGTGCTTTGTTTCTGTTTGATATAATTGTAAATATATCTATTACAATACTGATACTCTGGCCTATAACTCCTCCCTGAACCTTCCGCCGCCCTGTATCTTGCTCTCTCATTGGCTGTAGGTCATCACCGGTGTCATTTTCAGTCAGATCACAGCAGGATTTTGAATTGCCTACAGGTCCAGATATTTAGCATGCCAAATATGTCACGGGTGATTCTCTCAGATCACGTCTTTGATAATTCACACTGCGTGATTGTCACTCGCGTGAACAAGCACTGATTTGCCTATGATTTCGGGCATTTGTCTGCGATTTTGCAAAACCTGTCGGCGAGTCAAAATCGGGGCTAAAATCGGGCAGTGTGAACTCGGCATAAGTCTCATGAGAATACAATACCACAAGTATATGCTGTCTAATAATAAGAGACTAGTAAAGTCAGTCTAATTCAAAGTTTTACTTTTTGGAAAAGCTTGATATTTAATATTACCAATTATAACTTTGGAAACACTTGATTGGCTTTGTTTCTCATGGCTTAAAGGGCACCTATTATGCCCCTTTTTACAAGATGTAATGTAAGTCTCAGGTGTCCCCAGAGTGTGTCTGTGAAGTTTCAGATCATAGATACAAAAATACTAGGGGTGGCACGGTACAAAAAACATTCAAACCGTTTGGTTCGCTTGTCTCGGTTCGTAGCGTGTGTGTTGCACGGTTCGATGCATGCGCAATGTAGCCTCGTGCCCCTATGTTGCCTCAGACAGTGAGTGTCCTTTTCGCGCAAAATAAGAGGTGTGTGGACATACGTAAAAGTGGAGTGCTGCAGGTCACGTCATGTGTAGAAATGACAAGTGGGAGAGATAAGGAAGGCTGCCTGGAGTTGGAGGATGCATCAGCGTCGTATAATGCCGGCTTCACACCGCACGCGCAAGCAGCGTTGGCAGGGCAGAAGCAGTGCGTATGGAGAGTGGGAGCCGCTGCAATATATATGCAGCAAATGCGACCTTGTTCCACTCTGCCTCAAACACACATGCATATAACCTGTTGTATATAAGTAGTTCACAAAGTAGTTAGATAAATGTAACATTAAAGTTAAGACATGCTTCTAGTTTTAATAATTTAAACAGGCCTTTGAAGTTTGGGTAAAAAGTTGCTCACACTGAATTAAAGCCACAGTGCATTGTTTGATCAATATTGACATGAAAACTCTTACGCCGATTTGTTGGACTCGGTAGACCGTGTAAGCAGGAGACAGCCAGTTAGGAAACAACTTCTACACATATTATATATATATATATATATATATATATATATATATATATATATATAAAAAAAAATGTATACTGTATCCTAAATTGTGGATGTTAAAGCTATATATCATATGCTGAAGTAAATTTCTGGAGTGTGTTAATGATTAAAAGAAAAAACAACAAGAACCCACAGAACCGAAAAACGTGACCCTAAAACCATGATACAAACCAAACGGTTGGTTTTGTGAACTGTGCCACCCCTTAAAGATACCATTTTGAAAAAATGCCAATTTTTGGGTTAGAGAAAAAGTTTTCTGTGTGTCTCCTTTAAAAATGCAAATGAGCTGCTGCTCCCGGCCCCAGAGGGCAGAGCCTTCACAGCTTGTGAACACGCGAATGAAAACTGAAAGATGATACATGTGCTTGTTTTGATGATTATCTCTATCGCAGACATGCTCATGTGACATTGCAGTTCTTCATCATCATGAAATATCATCTGTATGCGTTTTAAAGCCTTATCACTCTCAATTTGAGCACACACCCGACGCATGCACACAGAGAGCTGGATGTCGGCACGTCTGTGAGTAGGCTATTAAACTAGACTAGTTCTCTTTCATGTGTTATTGCGATTAAACTGTCAAACGCACACAAGGTTATGTCACAAAGTTCACATGAAAACAGTTGGTTATGTCTGTGCACTTATGCAGCAAGAACAGAAATCCTGTGTGTATATTAGATCTGTGTAACGTTACTAAAGTGAAAGCAGTGTAATATATACAGTACCTACTGCTATATCTGCTGTTGATATGAATCAAATAACAAAAGATAAACAGAAAATCACTCACTGCTCTTGACCAAATTAACTTTAGTAGCTTTATTAAGAACACATTTCTTACTTGAATGCGCCGTTACATGCGAGGAGATAAACATGGCAGAATGTGTACCGCTCTCTGAGGGCGGGGTGTATGCTAATACGGCAGTGTCCATCAACACTCATGGGTGGGGCCTGTGAAATGTGACGTCACTTTACCAGGAATCTGCAAACGGCTTGTTCTGAGACACTGCTTATGATTTATGGGGATTAAAAAAAAAAAAGGAGTGGGTGGATTTTTACTATTATAGGGTGGTTGTGTACACACTGCCAACACACATTTATGTTCAAACACCATGTAAAAGTGAATTTTGCATAATAGGTGCCCTTTAAAATACCTATTAAAGAAAGGCTAAAATGCTTAACATCAGACTTTACAAAAAGCGGCAAAATAAATATATTGTCTGATTTGTATCTATATCACTGAAAATCAGCTTTTCAGTGACCTACAGTCCACAACAAAACTGAAAATTGCTTTGATGGTAGAATTTGCCATTAAGAAAAAGAAAAAAAAAAAGTGATAGTGTTAAAATCCTGTAGGCTCCTGGTTTTAGAGACTCAACTTACCAAGACAAGACAAGTGTCGACCAGAGAGAATGTTCCAGATCGCCCAATTCCTGCACTGCAGTGGACCACTGCAGGACCATGGTCCATCCCGAGTGAACAAGACTCTCTCACCTTAAACAGGAAATTCAGAAAGCTGGCTGGGGATTCTGGGACACCAAAATCAGGCCATGTGGTATAATGAAAGTGATAGATCTCTCTTCTCTCCCCTGTCTAAGTGGATCAAAAAATTAAAAAAAAAAGAGACCAGACAAGAAATGTATAGGATATTAGTATTGCTAAAATCATAGAATTGCAATTAAAATGTGTATAGGAAGACATCAGATAGAAACCATGAATGTGATTTTCAGTGGTCAATGTGAGAAACTTACATTTGCGTTCTGGAGTTCTAGCACTCTGATGGTGTAATATGACTTGATGTCCTCTGACACTAGTGTTACCACAAAGCGGGTGTCACGGAAGGACATCTCTCGTTCTTCTTGTGTCGGCCAATATTGTGCACACTTTTCCTGCATTTAAGGAATGTGTAAAAATGAAATATAGAAAAGATTTAGAACAAGTGGTAAAAACTCCTGAAAAATTGAGGGTCAGCTACAATGTCCAAAAACATATGACTGTATGAAAATATTTGATAGTTATTTGAGTTAAGTGTCCAAAATTTGAATTTGCCAATAAGAGTTTCAGTTAGACCCACTAACTGCATTTGATAACTGGGGCAATGAGAAATAAAAATGTGAGATGAAGATACAAGTCTAGTTAAAATGTATGCGCAAAATTGATGAGCAAAAATTTTGCAAGCATAATCTTTGTTTAAAAAAACAAAGATTAAAAAAAAAAATTGACAAACATGATTTTTGAATTGATAAATGTTAATTTTAAATCCGTTAATCAATCGATCATTAAATCATGTTATGAATTACATTATGTATTGTTTTAGTAACATACTAGATCTATAAAAAATCTTAAAGTTAGGGCAGATAAAATATCATATCTAAAATATGTCATATTTTATTGTGAAATATACATTTCATGTCATGTTTAAAATGCCACCAACCCACTTAAACTGCACACAGGTATATAAAATACCTCAATGTCATACAAAAAACAGGATGGCAATACAGCTGTAGCATCATTTATTCAGCATTTATAAATATTTTGAATGGACTTTTATGTGTATGTCATTTTTAAATATTTCTATTTAGCTTTAATTTATTTTTATTTCCGTTTTAAATTTTAGTACTTCAACTTAATTTTATTTTAGTTGGTTCTCAAGGAAACTTTTTTTATATTACATTTTTCATCTAATATTTACATTATGTAATTTATAGACAACTAGCTTTAACAGCGCTGCATCTTCTACACATCTATTAGGTCTTAGAGATACTACTTACATAGACTCTCTAAGGCTCTGCTGAGCTCTCTAATATGTATTAAAGGGCTAGTTCACCCTTCCTTTGTGTTCAGCAGAACAAAGCAATTCACACAGGATTGGAACAACTTGAGGGTGAGTAAATGATGACAGAATTTAAATTTTTGGGTGAACTATTCCTTTAAGAGAAAGCATTTATATGTAATTGTAGCGTGAACAAGTGGTGCTTTCAAAGCGAAAAGGTTTTGATCAATGATGCTTACCGAGCCTTTCTCTATTACTCTGTTGAGCATGATAACGGCTTTGGTCTTCTGCTCCCAGATCATCAGCCAAAAGTGACCACAGGTGTTTCTCAGAGGACCCTGACAATAGAGAAATGCACACAAAGTTTGACAATAAGAAGAGATGGTCCACAACAATGGGCACAAGAATGTGTCTTATGTAATAGCTCCATTAGAAATATGAACCCAACTTCATATTTTTTTCCAATGCTTTCCTAAGATGGCATATGAGTTGACTAGTCATTGAGTAAACCCTAGTTGATTTTCAAAACATGTAATCTTGCACATCTCTAGTAGTGCTGGGCGGTAAACCAGTTCATCTGGTATACCGGTTTCAATTTCGCGAACGATATGTATTTTTTTAAATACTTCCAAACTGGTGCATAGCTGAAGAAATGGCTGGATATATTTGACGGCCACAAAGAACGCTATGTAGAGCGTATTGAGAGGGGACCTCTATTAACTGCATACCCTTCTTACTATGGGTGTAAGAAAATATTGATACACGTGAATATTGCAATATTATTTTTGGCGATATCAAGATTCAAGATTCAAGAGTTTTATTTGTCACATACACAGTTATATACAGAATATACAACCGGCAGTGAAATGTAAACAGGTCCGCTCCATGGACAGTGCAAATTCACAGTTAAAAACACAAGGAAGAAATTATAATAGAAATAGGATATAAAAAAAGTACTATCTATATATATATATATATATATGTCTATATCTGTAGAATTATAAATAATCAAGTCAAGAGAAAAAAAGGTAACAAATAAGGATAAAGTGGAATAAAATAATTGAAGTAGACTTTGCAGTGAGTAAACTGTAGACTTATAAATATGTGGTTAACAAATGTATAAAGAGTATAATGTGCAAACAGGTTTATGACAGGTTGTTACACAGTAACAACGAGAACAGAAAGTGCAGTGCAATGTCAGTGTATCGATGTTTATCCTGAAGTGAAGTCAGGTGATGTTAAGTGACTGAGTTCAGGAGTCTGAGTTCAGGAGTCTGATGGCCTGGGGGAAGAAGCTCCTCCTGAGTCTCTCAGTTTTGGCCATCAGGCTTCGGAAGCGCTTACCAGATGGTAGCAGCGTGAAATGAGGGTTTGCAGGGTGATTAGAGTCCTTGATGATCTTGGTAGCTCTACCTTTGCAGCGTATTGTATCGATTCTGTCAAAAACACTGTATTGATATTTATTTGTTTACATCCAAGATGTCAGTGGCTTTGTGTTCGGTTTAAACCCGACCGCAAGATGTCAGTGTTATCTCAGAACGTGGACTGTGACAGTCGGGGTGCATCGCTAGCGTTAGAATTAGCAAACCCAGGTCACAAGACGATTTAATTATATCAGCTGCTGAGCATTTATATTATAAAAATGAATATGTAAATATGTACTGCACGCTTTCCTCTCAATAACAACAAAAAGGACTGCGGAGAAAACAATTAAGAAAGCATCTGACCATAGCGATATGGATTTGCACAAACTCTGCAATTCAGCACTCCAGTTAGGTCATGTTTATTTATATAGTGCTTTATACAATAAATTGCTTTAAAGCAAGCAGATTTACAGTATTAAATATCAAGTGGACAATGCACTTTCTGTAATATAAAACTGTGAAACTTTAAAGCCAGATCCAAAAAATAAAAGTCTGTGTAAATTAGCACTGTAGAGGAAACTGCTACACACATACTGAAGCACGCATGATGCCTGTGGGGTTTCGGTGTCTGCCATTTCACTATATGAGGACATGGACACAGGGCTGGGTGTTAGAACAATAATGATAATGACAATGACATGGTTGGGTACCATTCACATTTTAACCAGTACCAGTACCCAAAGGTACCTTTTTTTGGTACTTTAATTTTAATAAAACTCAAAACAGTCAGAAATTTTTTACAGACGTTACTGTTTTTGTTAAAGTACCCCTATTTCCTCATTTTGTTTTGGAGGTCTCCTACAGTAGGTTTATATCAAGCAGCAACTTCCCCCCGTTTCTCTTGAAGCCAATACGGAAGTGACTGTAATTCATTGACTGGCTGCTAGAGATGAAGCAAACTGGAGTAGAATCTCATTGAGCCCCATGTTAAAATGCCCAAATTTACAGCAGGAAAAAAAAAATGTTTACAGCCTGGTACAAAAAGTGGTTTTGGTCTATAATGATTAATTTTGGCCTTCATGATAACTGTGAGTTTTTAATAACTCATTCATTTAAATTATATTAAGCCTAAACATTCTGCATAATTAAGGGCGTGGCCACTTAGTGGATTGCCGTTTGTCTGCTGTCTGTTAGTCATCACGTCACCTCAGCTCCACCCATGTCCCGCCTCTTTGCCCATTTTGCGTTATCTGGCAGTGACGTGTTGCCAAAATGGCAACGGCCGACTTTAGGCTTCAAAAACGCTTTTCAGAAACCTACGGGTGGCGTCACAGACAGTACGTCCATTTTTTTTTACAGTCTATGTTTTACATGCATGAAAGGTCAAAAAACACTTTCATTTTCTCATAATATACATTGCACATCATCACATTGTTCAAAGATTCTCAAATGACTCATTAGATGATATAGTCTCTCTAAATCCCTTCCTTTCCACAAGCTACTCTGCTCTGATTGGCCAGATGGTCAGTCTGTTACAATTGGTGTACCGCTTATAGAACATTTTGGAAGCTAAACGGCCATTACCATAACTGTACTTCAGCTCAAGAGGCTTCCTCAGTCCACAGCGATTGTACACTACACACTGTAAAGACAGTAACAATGACGTTGATTTTACCATATCAATCAGAGCGCAAGTCCGATGATGAAACATTGGAAGAACTATTTATTCAACCCGAACCTCTATTGCAAGGACAACTTGAGCAGGACGTTTCTCAGTGATAAGCTACTTAGTTTGAGGTACATTATGAGATGTTGCAACTGAACAATTCCTCACCATCAGCATTAAAAAGAGTATGTCCATCAACAAACCGATGTGTATATTTCAAATTTATTGTGTTGTACATGTGGGAACTGTATCAATAACAGCGCATATGTTAGTGAGCACTAACATGAATGACTAATGTAACAAACATGTGCAAAACAAATCTTGCTCCATCCTTTGCCTTTACTCTAAGCAGTAAAAATAACAGACAATCTACATTAATAGACAGTTTTAGGTAAGAGTGGCCCACAGCTGACTAGCAGAAGTTTTTCAGTAAGACAGTAATAACGCGAGTTAGCCGGTTAGCCAGAAACATACACAATATAACAATTTCTATGTATTTGAACACCCGGTAGAAAATATATACATCATTAATTAATCATACTTACAGGTTGTGATTCGGAGGAGAAAGCTGGTCCACATAAACTGAGTACTGACCCGTCTTTCAAGAGCAAGCGTTTTGCGAATCCCGCGTTGAAGTCTTGAAAATGTATTTTCTAGTGATGTAGAATGATAACGCAGTAGGATTTGAAATACAAATGACTTGTATAGGCAATTCAGAGTCGATTCTTTCTTTTGGGAGACAATAACTTTATTTATCGTGTACTTTCAACTTTGCAGAATGTTTACATCCACAAACAGCTATATTACACACTGCATGAAAGAGAATACTCAGGCTACAATATTTTGACCGTAGTAATAGCTTGAGACTGCACTGCAAACTGTGCTGAAGATAAGTCAAAGTCAGGCAACAAAAACCTGTTTCATGATTTGAAACAATATCGCCCGTTAAAACATGCAGAAACTACTAAATACATTTTTCTATTAAGATATTTATTTTGATATTCATAAGGAAAAATGACTGGAAAAGTGTAAAGAATAAAAAAAAAAAAACCATGAAGAGTAGTTTAAAACCACAATTAACAGTTTGGTTTCTACAACTTTTCACAAAAGGCAAAAATCTGCCTTTAAACTTAAAGAAATAAAGATTTGACATTTATCGTGATCATTATTGATATAGACAGATGACAATTTTATTAAGAAATTACAACAGAAACATATTACTATTTCACTGTAGCGTATACTTCAGGTAATAAGAATACAGTTTATTAAAACACACAGAAACTCAAAGGTCTTCATTACAATCTGCCAAAAAGTTCATTCTAACTTGAAGAAATTATGAAAGAAATTGCACAGTAAAATGTACTTTCTAAAGTAATTAATAATAATAAAATCTTTTAAAAATATCACTTGTATTGCTTTAAAGTATTCACAATCTGAACAGTAAAAATTTACTAAATTGTTAGTTTTATAAATTGATTTGATTACCACAATTTTGTGTATTTGTCCTTACAATATTTTTTCTGTACTCCTGACAGTAAAAGCACACACAAAAAACAAACAAACAAACAAAAAAAAAAAAAAAAACACCTGATATACCTTGAGACAGAATCTTTAAAAAACCGTGATACAGATTTTTGCTCACACTTATCTCTAAGTAGTTAGCTATGCAAAATCATGTAATGCAAAAAGTCTGGCACACCTACACATTTGTAAAAAAAAAAAATATCAAACCAAAACCAAATTTCATATGGCTGACTAATGTATTTTAGAGCTTGTGACCTTCCAAATTCTACCCACACAACTTGGTTGGTAATAGACGTGCGTAAAAACCTACCACCTGCCTACATCATCCTGTAGTAACATCAAAGTAAAGCAACTGCCAGTGGAGTGAAGGTAGCCAATGGTGTTGAATCTAAAGGAGTAACACACAGGTTTTTACTAAGAACTGCTATTCTGTGTCCCGGAGCAAAGCTATTTAAATCACCACAGGTTTCTCCTGAGGGACCGTCCCTGCAATTAGTCTACTGAAAATAACTTTAGACAAAATGTGCCTGCTTAAGGCAACTTAGTCTCAACGTCAAAACAAAAGCCAATTTGTAAAGTTTCTAATATTGAAAACTAGGGCTGCACGATTAATTTTTAAAAGATTGCGATATCAATTCAAACAACCATACGATCTTATTCCTAAATGACAATGAGCACGTTTACATGCACACCAGTAAGCTGATAACTCACAAATATCATCTTATTGAAATAACCAGTTTTCCCCGTTTACATGCAAACCAGTAAACTGACAACACAATATTAATAAATTTCTTTATTAATAAACTGGGTTATTTCCTTGTAGTGACGTCAAAAAGAATAATTTTTCATATCTGACTCAGAGTATTCCAAATGTTATGTCACTTGTGATGTTAAATAAAGCTTGCAACGTGTCAGCGGGAAATTTACAGCTCATATTATTCTCTCATGCAGTTACAGATGCAGCGTTTTGACTGAACCTCTTCTACTTCTGCTGCATGAGATGAGAACACATTTTTATAATTTTCTAGGTTTTAAAAGAGTCTGCGTTTGTGATATATGTCCTTTCTTTCGTGCAAAACGCTCGCTCTGTCTGGATGCGTTTAAATGTGCTCTAAGCATGCGTTTTGTCACCCATAACATGCGCACTTCAATAAGCCGTCAGAAAGCAGGGCAATGTGTTTACATGCCGCGTGAAATCGGGGTAAGAGGCAAAAAACGTTGCCAAAAAAAAAAAGTGTCGACCAGTTTATGCTTAAGCAGTTTATGACCTCACTCCGTTAAAAGAAAACGGGTTTCTGCGTTTACATGACCACTTGCGTTGTCGGCTTATTAAGCATAATCGGCTTAAGAACGTGCACGTGAACGCACTCAATGATTCTCCTGTCTATTAAACCTTTGACAAAAACACACTTGAACATCCAGGTCTGCGTTGGCACTGCCGCTAACCTAGAGAACGCAGCTGTCATGTATGGGTATTAAACAGCTTCTTTTCAACCACGCAGTATCATTATTTCACAGAAGTATTGGGATAAAAGTTTAGAGTTCAGATAAAAAATTATTCAAAATTTCAAATAACGATTGTATCGATTACATCGTTAAATCACTAGGTGGCGACAAGTGACTTGAAAAAAAAAAAACACCTTCAGCTGCATAGGATAACTGCAAATTGAAAAACTTGTTTTACAATATATACACACACACACAATCAAATTGGTTTATGTACTAATAAATCAATACATTCGAATTAGAGGATAGTGGATTTTGGTGAAACAATAATGTGTTTAAAGAAAGACAATAAACAGGTTGTGTCGAAACCTGTAAAATCTATATAATGAATGTGTTAAATAATGAGCAACAAGAGTTTACATTAAATTAAATGTCAGATGCAGTTTGTGTAACAAAAATTATGCATAATCAGGGTTTTTCATGCATTGAAAATATTGGAGGCCACTAAAATTAATCTTTGTCCCACTAAAGATTTATTTGATCATTTAATGTGACGACATCTGCCGTTCTGCTTTAAAACACTCCTGTAAATGTCTGGGTAAGAGTTCTGTGAACAGCGTCAAAGGTTTCTATTTACATCATTGTGTTTGCAGCGTTGAGCAATGTAGCCAATCTGTTGTGTGCATGAGAGCAATGGCCAATCAGATGTGTTTAATTTAGTCAGAATCAACACCACTCAAAATGTCTGTGCTTTTGTTCAGATGGAGTTCTTCATGCTCACAAATCCTTTCCTTATAACCAATAAAGTATAAACACAATGTCAATAAGAGAAATTAATTGCACAGCGTAGATTGATTTCATTGATTATAATGAAATATCTTTGTGCAACTGTACTTCAGTGATAATAATGGCAGCGATCTTTGCTCGCTTTCTGTATATAATATATATTTTTCATGCTGCTAACTACGCATTGCTAAGTTTCTGGATACAAACGTATTTAAATGCACAATTGAATCAGAATGACAGTGAAAAACCGTAGCAATGAACAGAACATAACAATTTGATACTTTTGATGCGTCAAATGATCCTGAAAAACCCTGATAATGTGCGATTTTTAATTACACACAGGCCTGAAATACACTGAGACTCATATTTTGAAATGTCTATGCTTTACTACTTCCAGCTGCTCATTCAAAAAGATGAGGAAAATAAAAATCTGCAAACTTATAAACATCTTGAACATATTACAATATCAAGTAAACATTGTCACAATACATCAAGAGCAGACCATAAGTAATATTGGCATAAATGTGCCGTATTGCTTGATTGCGAACGGATCAGAAATTGCAAGCCTATAGATCGCTCGACAGCGCTGTTTTGACTTTGAACAAGGCCGTGTCATGATTCCTGTTTTTCTGTTCTGTCCCTAAATTTCAGACCTCTTAAAAAAGGACTTTTGTTATAACATTTAAGATATTTAATACTTTTTACGGCCTTAAATTTAATAAAACTGAACTTAAGACTTTTTAAGGACCTGTGGGAACCATGTCAGTTCTGCATGCTTGGAGCTCCAAAAGTAAATTTAGTGGACTTGGTGGTGTTCACTCACCTGGGTAAGTATGTATCTTCTCTGGGCTTCTTCCATTACCACCAGGCTGGCATTGATGTAGTCATTTTCTGTGTTTTCTAATTTCACCCGACTGTGGTCAACTGATATGTTTGGAAAAAAGGGAAACCATGTCAAATGCAATATTAAAGTCCAGTTGCGTTACATGGCAAGAAGCATATCACCTAGCGAACTTGACATTACTTACATGGGCTCACATCCCTGTATCTGTTTCTATTGCGATTCTCTGGAAACTTGGCCACTTTGAAAGCACACTCGTGTGACTGGTTGCGTATTTCTGAAAAACAAAAAAAAAAAACAATTAGGTCATTACTGAGTGATTAGAGTAATTTAGTTTCATTTAAGTTAATTTCCCAAGTCAACTGCCCATGTCAGCAAAAACATAACAGGAAACAAGAAATTAGTTGATCATGTTGATTACTTCCAGAAATAATAACATAATATTACTGGAAAGTTAATCAAGGAAGCTACATGTTTGTTTAGTTAAAACAAACTCCAACAACAACATAAATTTATGAGGCCTATAAATGTATGCATGTTTATTTAACACTACAAGAGTGAAAGATTTGAAATACAGTTTTTAATACTTCTTTGTTCAAGATTGTATAGGATAGTAAATGTAAAAACTACAGGACAGTTTTAGTGAACAGACTGTCCTTTTTATGTTTACGGATAACATTTAGTAAAACGTAACAGTTGCAGTTTACAGTAAATAACGTGTTTAAGACAGAAATAGCTAACAGCTGTTATTCGTATAAACGGTGGGAATGTGTTACATTGTTGTCATAAGATGTCTGTCCCAAAACTTAGTGTGTTGCCTACCATGACAGCATTATTATCGTTAAAAGACACGTTAAAATGTTGTATACAACATGCAGTTCATTACGATCTCGGTATAATAATAAAAAAGTAGAAGTTAAACAGACTCAGTGCCAAAACATGCTGTCTAGGTAGGCAGGTCACTGGATTCTGAGGTACAGTTAACGTTACAGCTTTACTCACAACACTTTACAACACAGTTTACAACAGAACAACCACCATAACATCCTGGTTTTACAGCTTCACTTTCATTTTATCCCCATTTCAACAGCAGTAAAAACGAAGAAAAGTGAGAGCACAATGAATTAAAGTTCAAAAAGAGAGAGAAAAGGCAGATAAAGAGACACTTCTATCACGGCTAACTGTAGATTGCGTGGCTTATTAGCATGCTAGCTGACTTAGCTTCACTTACTAAATAAAGGTTCTGCCAGCGGCCCTCTGAATCTATGTCCTCAAACTCCTGCTCCATATCTCCGTCAATTCCTTCCGCTTTAAGCTTGTTTTTTTATTAAGAATGAGCGTCGCAACTGTAGAAAACACTCATTTCTCGACCTCACAATGCACCGGGAAAGAGTCTGTCAGTGTTTGTCCGTGTCGCTGACATTTGCGACGAGAAGCTTAGTTCTCTGCACATGCGCAGCGAGGAGAGGAGAGCGGCGCAGGTTTGCTCGTGCGCGTAGGAATTCCAAGATTTCAGAGCAGGCCGAACATGTGAAACAAACATGTGTTAAACATTTGTACATGCGTTGGATGCGTTTTTTTCATTCATTCATTCATTCATTCATTCATTCATTCATTCATATATATATATATATATATATATATATATATATATATATATATTCATATATATATATATATATATATATATATATATATATATATATATATATGTGTGTGTGTGTGTGTGTGTGTGTGTGTGTGTGTGTGTGTGTGTGTGTGTGTGTGTGATGCTCACTTCCAATTATAATTCGTTTTGCAATTGATATACTCTATGATTTTATCCTAATCTACAGTACATAATAGCTCTACTACCATACAAAATAGTGATTTACACTGTAAAACCAGACTGATTCTGTTGTGTTGTTTGAGCAAATTTTTAAATAAAAACAAGCTATATAATCTATATAAACTATATAATCGTGATTAATCGCATCCAAAATAAAAGTCTGTGTTTACATAATATATGTGTGTGTACTGTGTATAATTATTGTGTATATAAAAAGTAAACACGTATGTATATATTTATGATTGAAAAATTTTTTTTTAATGTAAAATTGTTATATTTATATACCAATTATATATAGGCCTATATACATGCAAATTCTTAAATATATACAAGAATATATATATATATATATATATATATATATATATATATATATATATATATATATATATATATATATATATATATATATATATATATATATATATATATATAAAAAGGATTATTAGGAACACCTGTTCAAGTTCTCATTAATGCAATTATCTAATCAACCAATCACATGGCAGTTGCTTCAATGCATTTAGGGGTGTGGTCCTGGTCAAGACAATCTCCTGAACTCCAAACTAAATGTCAGAATGGGAAAGAAAGGTGATTTAAGCAATTTTGAGCGTGGCATGGTTGTTGGTGCCAGACGGGCCGGTCTGAGTATTTCACAATCTGCTCAGTTACTGGGTTTTTCACGTACAACCATTTCTAGGGTTTTACAAAGAATGGTATAAATCCAAAGGCGGTGGAGTATGCTTCATGATCAACAAGAAATGGTGCGACCCCAGGAACATCACCATTCTCTCGCGGTCCTGCTCGCCTCATCTGGAACATTTAACAATCATTTGCCGCCCATTCTATCTGCCGAGGGAGTTTTCCTCTGTCGTTGTGACCGCTGTTTACATTCCACCATAGGCAGACACAGGGCTGGCTTTATCTGGCCTTCATGATGTTGCCAGCAGCGTCATAAACAAACACCCCAATACTGCTTTCATCGTCGCGGGTGATTTTAACAAAGCAAACCTAAAGAAAGTCTTGCCAAACTTTCACCAGCACGTCTCCTGTCCTACACGAGGAGCAAACACACTGGATCATTGCTACTCTCCGTTTAAGAACGCCTATAAAGCGTGGTCACTACCAGCCTTTGGCAAATCGGATCATGCCGCCATTTTCCTCACACCTGAATACAAACAAAGGCTCGTTCAGGAACCCCCGGTGAAACGGGAAGTTAAGCGCTGGTCACCCCACTCAGAGACCGCGCTACAGGCAGCTCTGTATGATGTGGATTGGGACATGTTCCGAGCGAGTTCAGCTGACGTCAGCGAGTTCACAGGCGCTTTGCTTCATCAACACGCTAACAGAGCAAGCCACACAAACAATAACAATAACGTCCTTCTCAAATCAGAAACTGTGGGTGGACAATTCAATCCGCGCTGCAGTGAACACATGCACTGCCGCTTACAACGCCGGTCTCCTATCGGGGAACATGACTGAATACAGATCGTCCTGCTATGCTCTCAGACGCGCAGTTAAAGCCGCAAAGCTCCGTTATAAGGACCGAGTGGAGTCTCATTTCCAACTCAACGACTCAAGCGTGTGGACGTCAGGAAAGCTGCTGGGCCAGATGGTATTTCAGGCCGTGTTCTGCGGTCCTGTGCTGATCAGCTCGCCGGGTTGTTTACATCTATCTTTAATGAGTCCCTCGCTACATCTGTGGTCCCCACCTCCTTCAAAAAATCTACCATCATCCCTGTCCCTAAGAACAGTAAACCCTCTTGCCTAAATGACTATCGTCCAGTGGCTCTCACATCTATAGTCATGAAGGTCTTTGAGAGACTAAACACCATTTGCGCCTTCATTCCTGACACTTTGGACCCTCTTCAGTTTGCCTATCGTCCCAATAGATCGACTGAAGATGCCATCTCTCATGTCCTCCACTCCTCCCTCACTCACATCGACAGCAAAAATGGGAACTACGTAAGGCTGCTATTTATTGACTATAGCTCAGCCTTTAACACCATAGTTCCCATCAAGCTAACCTCTAAACTCCTGGATCTCGGCCTGAATCCTTCTCTCTGCCACTGGATTGAAGACTTCCTCACTGGCAGGCCTCAGGTGGTGAGAATAGGCCAGTCCACCTCCTCCTCCATCACCCTGAGTGTGGGAGCTCCACAGGGCTGTGTCCTGAGTCCCCTGCTCTACTCTCTCTACATGCATGACTGTTTGTCCACACACAGCTCCACCTCTGTCATCAAATTTGCTGATGATACTGTTGTCCTGGGCCTCATTTCCAACAACAATGAGACGGCATACTTGGACGAGGTGGAGCATCTAACATCATGGTGCCAGAACAACTGTCTCTCTCTGAATGTTGGCAAGACCAAAGAAATGATTGTGGACTTCAGGAAGAGACAGCAATGGACATACTCCCCCCTCATGATCAGCGGGTCACCAGTAGAGAGAGTGAGCAGCTTCAAGTACCTGGGTGTAAACATCTCCGAGGACCTGACCTGGACTGCTCACATTCAGACACAGGTGAAAAAAGCCAGGCAAAGACTGTACCACCTGCACCAGCTGAGGAAATTCAGGGTTTCACCAGCTATCCTGAAAACGTTCTATTTCGGGGCGATAGAAAGTGTATTAACTCAGTGCATCACAGCGTGGTATGGGAACAGCACCAGTCATGACTGCAAAGCCCTGCAAAGAGTCGTGCGCTTATCTGAGCGTATCTCAGGGTCAGCTCTCCCGTCTCTGCAGGACGTCTACACCAAACGCTGCAAAGGTAGAGCTACTAAGATCATCAAGGACTCTGCAAATCCCTATTTCACGCTGCTGCCATCTGGTAAGCGCTTCAACTGAGAGACTCAAGAGGAGCTTCTTCTCCCAGGCCATCAGACTCCTGAACTCAGTCACCTAACATCACGTGACTTCACTTCAGGATAAACATCGATACACTGACATTGCACTGCACTTTCTGTTCTCGTTGCTACTGTGTAACAACCTGTTATAAACCTGTTTGCACATTATACTCTTTATACATTTGTTAACCACATATTTATAAGTCTACAGTTTACTCAGTGCACAGTTTACTTCACTTATTTTATTCCTCTTCTTTATTCTTTTTTTTTCTTTACTTCTTCTACTTGACTTGATTATTTATAATTTATAATTAATATAGATAGTACTTTTTTTTATCCTATTTCTATTATAATTTCCTCCTTGTGTTTTTAACTGTGAATTTGCACTGTCCATGGAGCGGACCTGTTTACATTTCACTGCCGGTTGTATATTCTGTATATAACTGTGTATGTGACAAATAAAACTCTTGAATCTTGATCTTGAATCTTGAATGAAGCAGCGATAATATACCACCAACCCTAAGAATGCTCGTACCTGGGTCTTGGTTTTGGGCCTCGGGGCTGAGCGAATCGCCTCCACCTTTTTTGTCTTGTGGTAGAATGAGACTCCTACCGACCTTGAAGAGCGTGAGGTGGCATTTCCGTGGGTTAGCGGTGAGCCCAGCCCTCCGGAGCTCTGACAGCACCCTCTGCAGATGGTCCAGGTGGTCCTCCCATGCCTTGCAGTGGTTCACCACGTCATTGAGGTAGGCGGCAGTGTAGGCCTGGTGGGGTCATAGTAAGATGTCCATCATTCTTTGAGATCCAGTGTTGAGATGTAGCGAGCCCTTTCCAACCAGTCCAGTAGTTCATCGACCCTAGGCATGGGGTATTCATCGAATTCAGAAACCTTGTTGAGGCGACGGAAATCATTGCAGAAGCAGAGGGTGCCATCAGGCTTTGAGACCATCATGACCGGGCTGGCCCACAGGCTGCGTGAAGATTCTATCAACACTAACCTCAGCATTTGTTGTACTTCCTCCTCAATAGCCTGCCGACGAGCCTCAGGGACACGGTAGGGCCGCTGCCCGACGATGACTCCTGGAGGCGTGCGATTGTCATGCTGCAGGGCGGTGGTCTGTCCGGGGAGAGAAGAGAACACATCAGTGAACTGGCCTATCAGGTGCTGCAGCTCCCCCTTCTGGGCAGCCGAAAGATGAGAGTTGATGTCTACCACTATGGGATCAGAGCTGGTCTCTAGTCCTGACCCATTTCTTAAGGAGGTGGATGTGGTACAGCTGCTTAGCTCTCCTGCTTCCCGGCTGCTGCACACAGTAAGTAACCAGTTCAATTCTCTCCAGCACCATATAGGGGCCCTGCCATGTGGCCAGAAATTTACAGGCAATTTGGGGACTAGGACCATTACTCGATCTCTGGGCTGGAACTCCCGTGGTTGGGCAGCCCGGTTGTAGTGGTGCTGTTGGGCCTGCTGCACTTTCACCATATGCTCCCTTACCACTGGCATGACTCTGTCGATCTTCTCCCTCATTTGTTTCATGTGGTCCACCACAGAGCGAAGGGCTGCAGGCTGTCGCTCCCAGGCTTCCTTTGCCACATCCAGTATCCCACGGGGTTGTCGGCCGAAAAGAAGCTTGAATGGGGTGAAACCAGTTGAGGACTGGGGAACTTTGCGGATCCCGAAGAGGACATAGGGTATCATGAGGTCCCAGTCACACTTGTCCTTCACGACCACACATCTCAGCATCTACTTCAGGGTCTGGTTAAACCGTTTCTCCAAGCCGTCGGTCTAGGGATGGTAGACCAGGCCCAACCAGTGGAAGTGGTCGTGGATCCACTGAATGGTGTTAGCAGCCCCCAGATGTCCTGCCATGGGGTGTGAATGTGCGAGTTCTAGTCTGGTCTCCATCCTCGTGCACAGCACGACCAACAACGATTTCTCCTTCCCCCTTTGCTGAGCGACACAATAGAGCAGGCCATTCTGGACAATAAAGTGTGGGAGAGGATGTGGGTCAGGCTGAACTTCCTTCCCCTCGATGTTGGACCCAGGTCCGCATCAGTGCTTAAGCCTGTCATCCCCCCGTTGTTCCTTGGCGAATGAGCCCCCACCCGTCACCTGTTGGAACACATCATAAAAAGGGTTAGGATTTTGGGAGGGGCCAGCCGAGGCCGGCCGAAATGGTCACTCCGCGAGCTGGTACTTGTCGGGTGTCCCCATGGACACGGGTTATAGGAAGGAAGGCTGTAGACTCCGTATGTGGGGACAGAATGTTCGACTGAACCAGGCTTACCGCACTGCCGGAATCCAGGATGTGGCCTGTCTATTTATCGCTGAGTGTCCTTCGGTGCTCGTTGCTCCAGGACCACCCTCCGGGGAAACGGCGCCGTTCGCTCCCCAGCCTCCTGCTGTAGGGCAGCATCTGCCAGCTCGATGGCCTAGATGAGTTCCAGGGTGATGCTTGTGTTCCTCATCCCGACCGCCTGTCGGTGTGAACGGGGGAAGAGCGCGAAGCAGACGGTCGATGAAAATACGTTCCACTACCTGACTGGCCGTTGTATTCCCCTCCAGCAGCCAATGCTGCGCAAACCGTGTGAGTTCAGCAGCATGGGCACAGGCTGGCTGAAGGGGCTTATATTCCCAATCGAAGAAGTACTGAGCAGTGCATATCGGAGACAAACCCAGGCGAGCCAGAATTTCCCGCTTCACGTCGTCATAGCGCTTGGTGGTGGCGGTGGGAAGAGAAAAGTATGTGCGCTGCCCCTCACCGGTCAGGAGAGGGGCCAACACCTGTGCCCAGTCATCGTGCTGCCAACCTTCATTGGTGGCCGTGGCTTCAAACATCTGTAGGTACGCCTATATGTCATCGTGGGGGGTCATCTTCGGTAGCAACTTGGCGGCTTGTGCTTGGGGGTCTAGCAGCGGAATGCGTTGAGCGGCCTTGCAGCATTGCGAGTCCCTGCTCGCTCTCACCCTGGTGGGTAGCGAGGTGCTCAACTATTTGTTGCTGGTGGATGCTAACCTCGATGAGCTGTTTGAGAAGTTCCTCCATGTTGGGGAAGGAGTGCTCGCCTATGACAGAACCGGAGATAGAAGAAAAAAAAATGTAATGAGAGGTGAAGGAGCTTGTTTGTCAGAGGGGTTTTTTTTTTTTTTTTTTTCACTGTATTGCCCGCATTCTCCACCAGTGTCATGGGGTGATGAATCACATGACAAGGATAGCTCAAACAAGGTACCCGGAGGGTGGATTTATTTACCAGGTGACAAAAAAAATAAAAAAACAATGCTTGGTCTTATCTCGGTCTCGACCATATTTGTACTCAGTCTTGTCTTGGTCTCAGTCTAAGAGGAGCATGAGCATTTGAGCATGACTGCAAACATGATATTGCTTTTACAAACATTACTTTTTTTTTTTTTTTTTTTTTTTTTTTTTTAACATCCTCAACATTATTTATGCATTTGTAATTTACCAATTCAGATGCATCTTCTGTACCACCTCTGCAGCACAAAAGATGAATTTTGTTGTTAATGATTTCATTTGATCAGTAATAGCTCTATATAGTGTCTTATTCTAAGTATATTTATTGTAAGTCATTTATTATAAGTTATAAGACATTCCTCAAGGTGGTAATGTGGATCTCTATGAATTTAAGGAATGCTGGTCTGGTCTTGGTCTTGCCTTGTTCTCAACCCCTCAAAGTCTTGGTCTTGACTACAACACTAATAGACAAAACAAAACCTTATTGTACATTTTTATTGACAAAATAATATAGTGCAGCTAAACTGTACCCGAACTGAAGACCCGAAAACACATTAATATAGTCTCAAGGTGTTCCGACACAGTCATAAAACAGGAGATGGTATGTAGATCAACTTAACAGGACTTTTATTTCACAGAGAGGTAAAGGTCTTTCAGATCATCAAGCAGGTAAGTGAATGGCAAAAGCAGTTCAATTGACAGTCACACATAACTGAAGAGTCTTTTTCTTTACAAGATCAATATTGTAGGGCACACAGATGAGAAGACAGAAGGTTCAATGACTTAAGGAAAACAATGTAGATGAGCCAATACCAGTAGGTCATCAAGTAGCTGCATTCTCGCATAAAGACAAGACCAGACATTAGGTGAGTGGAAACTGTGTGTTTATGAAGGGCTCCTAATGAGGATGTGACAGGTGTAAAACTCTGGTCATTGTGATTGAGTGCGTGGAGCTCCCTCTTCTCTTCACTGATGACGTGTTTACTGGCATGAGGACAGGGCAACCTGTCACTCACATGAGATCCACCAATAGCAAACCACAACCATCCAATTAATTACCAATGGACAAAATCAAGCCCCGCATCTGAATCCTTTTCATTTGGATATAAGGCACAATAGGGAAGAAAAGACTAAGGCCCGTCCACACGAAGCCAGAGCTTTCCCTATCCAATCTTTTTTTCCCCTTGTTTCAAGAAATATCTGCGTATACACGAGAGTACTGAAACTGACTCAAAACGATGTAGTATACATGCCAGACCAGTGTATGGAGCTGTAATTCTGCCACAGAAATACATTAAAAAAGGAGAAGAAGAGTTGTGGCTAGAATGGGTACATCAATGGTAGGAAGCGAGGCAAAATCTCACAATACAATAACAATAAATAAATTTGCTACTTACCAGATGTGTTTTATTAACACCTACCCCAACCCTAAACCTACCCTTACAATAATACAAATACAATAATTAAATTACACAATATTGATGTGCGCATGCCCAGTGCCCGTAGTTGTATCCCTTTATAGTCTTTCCAGTGTGGGACATGGTGTGATGACATCACCGTTTCACAAAGTATATGGATTGGCTGTACTCATGGAAACGCAAGGGTGTTGTTTTCAGATTCATCCACTCTGGGACCCGGTTTCAAAAAATATCGGTTTCATGCTCCCAAAACGCCAGATCCGTGTGGACGAAACGCTGATACGATACAAAAAATGTATGTATACAGCTAAACGCTTCTCCGTGTGTACGGGGCCTAATGCAACTTTCATTTTATGCTGACTTTAAAGTGCACAATCCAACACTGTTTTATTTTAACTGTATTTAATCATATCATGAGGCAAGTCACTGCCGCTATGATGTTTCTTCAGGAAGGGGAGGTGGATCAATCACTGTTGGACTCGTCTTCTAATATCTGGAGAGAGTCTCGATCGGCCACATACTGTGTGACATCAGATAACCCGGATATTATACAGCAGCTCACAGCACTGCGGGAAATGCTCATGTCACATGCCTCATCCCTGTACGGAAAAAGATATAGACAAAGCCACATGAAGACTCTTTTTTACCATCCAATCAGTTATACAGATACAATGAGGTCCCATCCATACTTTCTCCTTTAACATCCTATTAGACTCATTCACATTACAGAGGTAAGATTGGTTGCACGTGACATTTCATGGTGACTTTAAACACTTCCTTCCACATGATCAGGATTTTACATTCCATAAGTTGTGTTTTTATTACCAAACAAAGATTAGCAAAAAACTCTAACAATTGCAGTTATTGCATGAACTAATGTTCACTGATGGGACCTTACTGTAAAGTGTTACCATTTTTTCAGTTTTCTTTTTTCCACAATTAGGTCACAATTAATTTGTAGGCATTACATCATGCATTGTGAAATGATCAGTGATCTGTATTGTTTGTGAATGTTACCATTCATTTGTCCTCTGGTTGTAATACTCCACAGTAGAGCAGATGCCGAGTCCATTAAATCCACCAACAACAAACAGCTGATTGTCCATAACCTGGAGTTTGGAGGATCAAATAACTGTTACTAATGAAACGTTCAGCATGCGACCAATGAAAATCTTTCAAAACTGTTGTTTCAGCAGAATCCTCATTAGATGTCCATATCTCACCTCAATGCCGAAGTTGCTGCGTGGATTGATCATAGATTCGACATCATGCCAGCTGTCAGTGAGAGGGTTGTAGGCCTCTGCACTTTGCAAACGACTGACACCATCATAACCACCAACCTTGAAACATAAATGTGCAAATGTGCATTTATTTGTTAATATATGGCTCAGCAGCTCCAAAGGTTTTCCACTCATGCATGCACTTTTGAGTAGGCCTATCTATTTTTGTACAGTTGATAATGTGTCACATTTAAGCACCTTATTTTGTATTGTCATATCTCTGAACATATGTGTATAATACTCACAGCATAAACTAGATTCCCATAAGAGATCACACCGACACCACTGCGACGGCTGCTCATGGGAGCAATGAGAGTCCACTGGTTTGTTTCTGGGTTAAAGCGCTCAGCTGTGAAGAGACACTCCATCCCAGTAAAACCACCACAGATATAAACCTGCCAAATGCACACAAATACAATATAATTAACACACTGATAGTGTCCGACATTCTCTTAAACCATAAAATGACTTTTGCAAGTGTTTGACTGTGGGTGAATGTTCTTACCCTGCCCTGAAGTGAGGTGGCGCTGGCGTCACTCCTTCGTTCATTCATGGGCGCCAACATTGTCCACTGGTTGGCGTTTGGATCGTAGCATTCTGTTGTTCTTAGCCGTACGTGTCCATTAAAACCACCCATGGCGTAAATGAGTCCATCCAGAACAGCGACACTAACATAACATCGCCGTTCGTACATGGGGGCCACCTAGTGTGTAATGCACAGACAACACAAAACAAAGCAAGTTGCCTATATGAACAGCATTATTGCAATACTATGATTTTTTTTTTTTTTTTTGGACATGTAAGTTACCATGGTATTACCATACTTCGCTGGACATTACCAAATATTGCAGTATTCCTTGAAGTAACTTACAGTGTCTTTAAAAACCATATAAATATTATAACCAAGTGGTTCCATGGTATATATCAAAGTACTATAGTATTACCATCTGATAACTTGATACAATCACTATCATTTTTTGGGCAATACCATGGCTGTGTTTCAAATACCAGTGAGCTACCTCCCCTAACAACATTTTTGGTGTTCAAATGCGCACATGATGCCCAGAAACTAGGTAGGTCCATACACAGGCCAAAGTCACAACATTTGTTAGTAGTAAAAGTAAACTAGTTGATACTCGGATAAAAGACAATGCTAACCTCATGCCAAGTATACGAGATGGGATCGAACTTCCTCACACTGTTGAAATAATTCTCGCCATCAAAGCCACCGATACAGTAGACAAACCCATTGACGACCACCGTACCACTGTAGGCTCTGGGACGCTCATCCTCTTGAGTCACGTCGACCCAACAGTCTGCTCTTGTATCATATGCCTCAATTGCATTGGAGGGATTGCCTGTGCTCCACCCTCCAATGGCCAATAGGATCTCAGAGGGCAGACGTGGGCGTGTCAGTTGATCTAAACCGGTGGGTCCCTCCATGTGGAGGTTAAAAATGGCCCTCATCGCACTGATGAGAATGGACGAACATGCTTCATTCTCCAACAATATATTGATGAAGTACTCTGGTGACATTAACCCCATTCGAACCTGAGACACAGTTAGGGAAGAGAACCAAATGTGGCCTTTATTATCAATCTCTGTCTATGGGGAAATACTAAAAACCTAACTTTTTTAAGGTGGAAATTAAACATTATATTGAGTTACTTCTTGGTTTGATAAACAATAAAGCAAAACTATGGTTAACATGATGAATTTATCTCTGTCTTACCTTTGGCAGAAGCACAGCAATGTGTTCTCTCCTGTTTTCAGGTGAGTGATCAATCCAGCGGAGGATGGCCTCAAAAACCACCTCCTCTTTTTTGACATTCAGCTCATCCTGACCGATCATCTTACCTAGATGTTCCAGTGAGAGTTCCAGGAACTCCTCAGACTCTTGCTGCACCTCCTCAAAGTGCTGTAGAGCGTAGAGCTTTGCTTTGCGGTAGAGTTTTGAGCAGGAGTAAAAATGCTCTGTGAACATGCAGATGCCAATGCAGTTCTGCAGGCACAAGCTTGACTCCAGGAACTTGCAGCAAGCATCTACGAGATCTGAAACTAAAAACTGATCAGCCGCCACCAATAGTTCCGACACGTTATCTTCAGAGATGTCGACAGCTTGTGCATATGCAAATTGAATAATTAGAGACATAGTGTCTGAGGATATTCCTTGAACATCAAAGGAATGTTTCTCCATGTTGGTCCATCGGGTGGAGAAGAGTGCCCTGTGGAGCAAATAGTATTCATTTCTAAAGATGTCACTTCTAAATTAGACATTGTACAATGGCAAATCATGTTCTGTCCTTACCTAAAGTAAGGGCTGCAGCCACAAAGGATGATCTTGTGAGCTTTAAACTCTTTGCCATTGACGTTGATGATGATGTCTGTGTGTTCGCCCTCTAAACGAACTTCGTCAAACACATTAAAAGATGTGGCAATGAACTTGTGCTCCATGTTTTCTAGCTCAAATTTAACTTCAACTCAAACTGATTCAACTCAAACACTGATTAAAGTAATCTGATGTTTTAGTGAAATCTCCAAATGCTCAAAAGAATTCTAGAAAATCTGTGACATCATAGTTGAAGTTCAACATTCTATCTGGTTCAAATCCTCACAGCCTTTTAACAGAAAGTTATCATTAACCCAATTAACATTACATTTTAACATTAAATTATAACCCATTGCCAATAAAATATTTTAACTAAAAAGGATGAGCATTTTATGTTTCATATTATTTATTTTATACATTATTTATTTATTTCATATTTTTAAGTTTTATTTTGAAATTATATATTTTCATTTTACATTTTTTATGATTTAATTTTAATTTTTTCATCTGCCCACAAACCCCTCATGAAACTTTGAGCTAGACCATAGATAAATAGTATTTTATAAAATTATATGGACACCTGATCCATAAACACATAATAAAAACTACAGTAAATATGATATGTCTATATTGCAGAATATTCAAATTTACTTTACTGTAAAGCTTAAAAGCTTAATATAGTATAATTTTTATATGTGTACATTCATGTGGCCCCAACTGCCCTTCACTCATATCATATACGGTATATATTTGCGGTAAAGATATTTGCATGGAGGCCGGCATCTGTAACCTAATAGGGATTTCTTACAAAATAATAAAGCAGATAAACAAATAAAAACAAATAAATAAATGCAAATAAAGTTTTTATTTGACAATGTTGCTTTGGTTTATATATATATATATCAGGGTGTTTGTCATGTTTCATGTTTTTGAGTTTATCACATTCACTGTCAGACTTCCTGGTTGTCATATGATTCCCATGCCCTCATGTGCTCTTGTGTTATGTCATCGGTTCATTGTGTAATCACTGTTTACAGGTGTCCCTTGTCTTGTCAAGTCAAGTCAAGTCAAGTCAGCAATGTCTTTGTTTTATGTTTGGGATTTTTGACTAAAGAGACTGCACTTGGGTTCTTCAACTTGCCTCCCAGTGGACTTAATATGTTACAGAATATAAGAATATGAACCCAGCAGTTTGTTTGCTTCACCTTCGTCAAGGGGATCTATGCATTGAGGACTATGTACAGGAGTTTTGTGGACTTTGCTGCCAGATGGACTTTAATGACGCTGCCCTCAAGGGCATGTTTCTTAATGGCCTCAATGACTTTTTGTTGCCTGATGCCAGAAATCAACTCTCCGGGGACTCTAGCAGCACAATATATAGACTATGCTTTGTTATGTGGCTCATCTTTTACTGTGGGGACAGTGGATGAGGAGCTCCACTGTCCCACAGTACCCTCCACCCCGAAGTGTCCCATTCATGTCTCCGATCCACATCCAGAGAGGGCTCCAGCCCCAGACCAGCATCCAGAGAGGGCTCCAGCCCCAGACCAGCTTCCAGAGAGGGCTCCAGCCCCAGACCAGTGTCCAGAGTGGGCTCCAGCCCCAGACCAGAGTCCAGCGAAGGCTCCAGTTGAGAGTCCAGAGGTGACAATGGCTCCTGTCCCCATCGAGAGTCCAGAGGTGCCGACGGCTCCTGTGCCCGTCAAGAGTCCAGAGGTGACGACGTCTCGTTTCCCCAATCCAGAGAGGACTCCAGCCCATGAACTCTCTCCAGAGTCTGTAGCTCCTCCTTTTTTGGGGGGGGCTATCCGTCCATGGAGTTTTTCACTGGGCCGCCTGCACCGCCATGGCTTCCTGAACTTCCTGTACCGACATGGTCCCTTGAACTTCCTGCTCCGTCATGGTCTCTTGATCTTCCTGCGCCACCATGGTCCCCTGAAATGCCTGAGCCTCCATGGCTTCCTGAACTGCTGCCCAGGCAGTGTCTTAGCCTGCCAGGTCTGCCCATGCTCCATGGCCCAGGTCCGCCACTGATAGTCTATTTATCCAGTGGGCCGCAGACTTTGAGATCCCCTGCTCTGGAGGACCCAACTCCGGTTGTCTCAAGTCCGGTGGTCATGATGGACCCTAATCTCAAGTCTGGTGGCTCCAAGTCCAGTGGTCCCAAATTTCCTTGTCACACGGCAATGGAGGCCATCCCAGAGCCGCCAGCTCTTCCAGTCCTGGACATGGAGGACATCCCAGAGCTGTTCACTTTTCCTGTCATAACCATGGAGGCCATCCCAGAACCACGCTCTCTATCACTGTCACAGAGGTCTTCTGCCTAAGTTATCCTCTGTCCGCTGTCTCTAAGCAAACTTTTGCAGTTGGGGGCGATGACAATTAATAGCCTGGTGTTACTCAAAACTACTTTTGGCGTGCTGTCTTTAATAATAATACTTGTTTTGGGGGTGTTAGAGTTTCATTTGTGATTGGGTTTTTTGTGACATGTGACAGTTTTTCCAATGTATCTAATTAGTCATCACATTCACCTGTTCTGTTAATCATCTTGTTAGTTCCCTATGTATTTATACTGTCTTCTCCCTCATTCTCTGTCCGTTCTTGTTAATGTTTGGTTGCGTGTAGTTTGGATAGCTCCCTATTCTCCTGTGTTGTCATTAAAAGACATTAAAAGTTTTTGAACACTCTGAACTGAATGCTGTTTACATGAAGATGTTTACATGATTTCGATTTAGAAACAAACTTAAAATCATAGACAGCCCTCCTGTTTATCTTTTCCTACAATTTGCTCTATGATTATGTGATCAAGCAAACTTGTGAATTTCAACATGGACAGTTTTCATGCCGTCTTTTTGCATATTGTTCATCTGATTTTTGATTTATGTTCTTTATGTTTTCGTTTTGAAATAAAAAGATGGTAAGGAGACTAAAAGCTAAAAATTCCTCAAAATTGACTCAAACACAGAAATACAGCCTCTCCACTTTTTGCAAATTTGCAATATCCATGCATCCATTTGTTTTTCCAACCACTTTTCCTATGTAGGGTTGCAGGGATATTGCACCCTATTCTAATGTCTCAGCCTGAAGGCAGGGAAACACCCTGGACTGATGGCCAGCCCATCACAGGGCTGAAATTTAATGTAAAATGAAACAATACAAAGATTTTTATCAATTTAATCTCAATTTATTTAAGGGTGCAGTATGCAAGATTGACAGCGGTTGAAATGGGTACTGCAGTCTAAATTCAAAATATTGGAGAGTTGTTTCCCCCGCCCCATCTGCTCATGTGGGTTGCCAGTTCGAGGACATGCAACAGGAACAAGAGCAATTGACAATGGAAGTCGAGGAGACTCACACACAGTAAGTTGATGAGTTGATATCACGTTTTAATATGCTCCCATTCATAGAGCTGGCTTCCATGGCTGCGATACGCTGTGTTTTCTGCAAACTGGCAACCTACGGTGGCAAAATACTACATGCGGTATTGCACACACCAAAACAAAAACAGACATTCTGACATGGAATGCACATTTGAAAAACAAAACAAAACTGGCTGTAATTTTTTTTTTTTTTTTTTTTTTTAGAAAGGAGTATGAAACAAGTATTAAAATTCAGCATGCCCACACCAAGTTAAAATAAAACTAGTAGGCATGGCCAGTTTTACTATAAAACTATATAAAATACAATGGGCTATTTTCATATTTACCAGAAATTGCAACATATAGGGTAGAGTGGGAAAAATGCCCCCATGGGATATCGTTTTTGTTGCTGCTATGGACTGCGTTGACCAGAGTGATGTAGACGTTTTGACCCCAAAGCTTACACTGTTGACATACCTGAGAGAAAACGGATTTCAAGTTAAGTGATATAATTTTTAACAGTAAGAAAAAAAGGGTTCTAAAGCTTGTTGTTCTGCAGAACATCACAGTTATATATGATATTAGAAGAGCAAGGCCTGTAGTTAGGGATTACTTGTTATTTAAGGAAAATATATAATTATATTTTCAGAATTACATTTTTATTTTTTTCAAACCAGTCTGTGGGGTGAAACACCATGTTCTGAACATCACATTCTTCGTTTTTCCATCAAATGTAATCTAACTAGGTGGTTGAATAAAATTATTTGGACTTTATATTTAAAAATTACCTCACATTAGCATCAGCTAGCTAGTTAGCCAGCCAGACAGTTAGCATCAGATAACAACATATTTTTTTAAAAGATTAATTTTCACCATGGTTCATTAATACATTTTCATATTCATTTATATTTTACCCCACTCTGGGGTGGTAAAACGCCCCTTGGTACAAATTAAATTTTTGTTAGAAATCTAATAACATGAAAATTATATTTTTCATACTTGGTATATAATAATAGTCATCACTGAAAACTAGGATAACTATTCTAGACACATGTAACTTTTGTTTGACAGAAAAATTACACAGTCCTTAAGGGGGGCATTTTCCCCCACTCTACCCTAAGCTTTTAATTTTTTTTTTCAAAAGTAAAAATTGGTGCTGTTTTGACAGCAGTTTCACCAGCTTAAAGACATGCATATTGAGCCTACATTGCTTTCCTTTCAGCCCAACACTCTTTGCTGGTGTCATGTTCTGGGGTGATCTGGGTGGATCTCACTGTGGAAACCAACAGACGTGATATTCCGTGTAAATTAATGAAAAGTATCAATTTAAACAATGATTATTAAAGCACTGTATTTTATGTCATGGTATCAATTTATTTGAAGAGTAAATGTCCAATAGTACCTATGTCTATTTTTCCATCCACCAAAAAGGCTTTTACTAGATCCCATGCTTTTCTGCAACCAATTCAATAAATGTTTTAAAGCACTGCATTTTTACATCATATTTCATGGTGTGTTCATTCATTTTCCACTGTAATTAGTCTCCATACCCTATGGAACTTTTCTTTGTTGAAATCCATCTTTCTGTGTCCCGTGAAATCTTGGAGTCGCCAGTTCTTTAAATATATAAATAATTATAAAAATTATATGCAATTAAACACCCCCACCGCCACACACAAGAGTAACAGCATAATGAGTACAATTCCATAACGGAATTACAAATTTCTGCAACACATTACATACATGTATATAAAATCCTGGTCAGAATTATGGGCACCCTTGGTAAATATGAGCTGATATGAATATGAAATGTGAAACTATGAACTAACCCGAAATATGAATAAATAATAATCCATACTCCATACAGTGTATATTCCTGATTAATATTGACATGCTTTTTGGGTAACTGCCAGACAACATTATATCTTTAAGGAACCATAATATGTCTTCTCTGTAAAGAATTTGTTTTTTTATTTGTTAAAGAGGACATGTACTCATTTATGATGTGTACTATGTTTACAATTTAATACACTGAATTATTACATTATGATTTGTGATGTGTTCATTTATCTTAGGGAGTAAATGAGTCTCCCATTATTTACCTCTTAAATCAAAAACTGCTTTTTCTGTTATGGTCCCTTCTGCTACAGTTGAAACATAAATTCAGTAATCACTTTTAAGCTCTGTTTTTTTTACATTGTATTTCAGTATATTTAAATACCTCTGCCAGATATTATTTTCAATCCCCTCTCTGCAGAAGTCCTCCAGTTTCTGTCTCAACTGAGAGACAGATTTCCTCACATCATTATAACAACTGACAGTGATGCTAGTAACTTCTGGAGATCTAGGAGGGACAGGGAGAGTTGGGATAGTCTACACAGACACAAAGACAAACAACCGGAAATTACATTTAGGATAGAAACAGAAAATACTTATTTTGGATGTGATTAATCGATTTGACAGCACTTATACTGCAGCCTGGAGAAAATGGATGTGATCAGGTGTTTGTGAAAGCTGCTCCAGCTCAGCGTCTGTCCTCCTCAGTTGACCAATCTCCTGCTCCAGTTGCTTCAAGAGTCCCTCAGCTCGATTCACTGCAGCCTTTTCCTGATCTCTGATCATCTGTGTGACCTCAGAGCGTCTGAGCTCAGTGGAGTGGATGAGCTCAGTAAAGATCTTCTCACTGTTCTCCACTGCCGTCTGGGCAGAGCGCTGTAGGACACACATCACAATCAACTCTAACTGCTGCTCGCACAGTCTGCTGTGCTTCAGTAGGAAAATCACCCTCACTGACTGACTGCAGAAGAGTCTTAACATAGTCTGAAACCAGCGCTGGCGCTTCTTCTCAAAACTCACCTTGTGATCCTCCACAGCCACATCTTCTCTCGCTCCTGGATTTGCTGCTGGAATTTTCTCTGTGTCTCACCCAAGTGTTTCTGTAGGATAGAACAATAGTACATCACAAAAATATGAGTAAATTTTGCATTTGTTTTTATCTCAGAGAACTGAATAATCATGCCAATGTATTTCATTCTGTCTGTACCTGTTTTTCAGTTCTTTCTGCTGCAGTTGATACAGTGTCATGGTTTTAGTGTTCATCCATCATACACAGCATGCAGATACAATTCATGTCAGTGCGGCAGTAAATTTCCAGAAGTTTTTCATGTTTACGGCAAATCATCTTCTGAAGCTGTCCAGTGGCGTCCATCAAGTTGTGTCTCTTTCCTTTGAAGAGATTCTCATGTTGTTCAGGGTGGTTTTGACAGTAAGAGTTTAGACACACCAGACAGAACTTGACGGCTTTGTGTTTTTTCCCAGTGCAGACGTCACACTCCACATCTCCAGCTCCAGCAGGAACATCAGCTTGGAGTTCAGTCTTCTTCAGTTGCTCCACCACTTCAGCCAGCAGAGTGTTTTTAGCTAAAACTGGTCTTGGACTGAAGGTATGTCTGCACTGAGGGCAGCTGAAGACTTTTCCTTGATCCTCTTGATTTCAGTAGTCTGTAATGCAGCTCATACAGTAACTGTGTCCACAGGGAATAGCCACTGGATCATTCAGTAGCTCCAGACACACTGGACAGCTGAACTGGTCCTGAGAAAACCTAGCTTCGGCCAGTTCACTGCACACACACAGACCGAGACAAAACGCAGCTGGACAGCTCTAAAGTTTCGTCTTTTTTGAACTATGATGTAATTTCCTGGCGCATTTTTAAAAGATATGAGCAAACTTTCATAATATAATTGGTCCACTAGATGGCAGTCTTCTGACGAAATAGAGAATATGTATTGGTGCTATATGAGCTTGAGAGAAATGTTGCAGTTAATAGTGTGAAATGTGACTAATCGTGAGCCGTAGCCTACATTTGTTACTGTATTTGTTCATGTTAAAAATACAGCTGTTCATGGTTTGTTCATGTTGGTTCACAGTGCATTAACTAATGTTAACAAGATTTTAATAAAGTATCGGTAAAAGTTGAAATTAACATTAACAAAAATAAATGAATGCTTTATAAGTGCAGTTCATTATTAGTCCATGTTAACTAAAGTAGTTAACTAATGAACCTTATTGTAAAGTTACCGAAAACACTTAGGCCTACCCTTACAAAAATGAACCATGGTTTTACTACAAAAAAAAAACATGGTTATTATAGTTAAACCATGGTAACCACAAATTAACCATGGTTTTGCTACTCTAACCATAGTTTAACCATGGTATTTGTGGTAAAACTGTGGTTATATAAATGGTAATCAATTAGCCAAAAAACCATGGTTACTACACTTTTACTATGATAAAACCATGGTTAATTTTCATAATAAGTGGAAATTCTGTTGATACTTCAAAATTAAAGCCTAGTGTTTTTATGGGGCTCTAATGCATGTAGACCAATTTGGTAGCAAAAGGTGTGTTATATTTCTAATTAAAAATAACCCTTGTATTTTGCTCGGATAATTTTTGACTCCTTATTGTAAAGTAACCGTGGGCGTTTATATTTAATTTTATGCTTACATTTTATAGTTATGTAACGTTATGTTCATTTTAAACATAAAATGAAAACGTACATGTCGATTTATATTTATATTTAAGATTGAAGAATTTAATACATTTAACATATTATATATTAAAACATTAGCTTGTCGCTTGTTCATTCGGCACCTCGGTTTGTGTCGATAGGGGCACCAGTAACTCCGCTAGTGCAGTAGGGGGCAGTAATCCGCTCTCAGATGTTTTCATCTGCAATAAAGCAGCGAGAAACGATTTCGAGGAGAAAAAAAAACATGGCACCGGTGGAGTTAAGAATTTCTGCAGAAGTTTGACTAAACGTCTATCTACTGTTTAATTTACTGAATTGTGTGAGATATTTTCTTGGTGGCGTCAAGAAGTAGTTTTACTAGAAGATGTTCGTGGCGAAGAGCATCGCAGCGGATCATAAAGATCTGATTCACGATGTTTCTTATGACTTTCATGGTCGCAGGATGGCGACCTGCTCCAGTGATCAGAGCGTCAAGGCAAGAAAACACTCTTTTTGTGTGAGCAGTTTAACCGCACAGGACTTTATAGAGACTTTTGTCCAAACTTCTATTGAGCTGCCTGCCTAGAAAGTAAATACTTAAAAAAAAAAAAAAAAAAAAAAACACTGCCGGCAGCTCACTATGTTTTGAGACCGAGGCAGATAGATATTTAACAGAAACTCTATTTATAACTGTTTGAATGGGCTTTCCTGCAACTGTGCGTCAGTTTGGGAATACTAACCCGTTAAAATGGTCATGCATGTTATTTATATAGCGCCTTTCCATTGCTGATAAATGAGAATAAATTACTTTTATGAACTAACAGAAGAATATGTGTCCGTTAATGTGTCATGTTGTATGTAATTCAGTCGTAAAATAAGTTGAGTTTCTTGACTATTTTTAATGTTCCATTTTTTGGAGTGATTACCTCTGTTTTGGTGATAAATTGAAAATTCTTATTTTTATGGAATACTGCAGTATCATTATTATTATTTTTTTTAATCGTGTTCTCTTATGATGTGTTTACTGGTGCGAGGGCAGGACAACCTGTCACTCACATGACAAGCCACAATGATCCAGTCAATTCTGATGGACAAAAATCAAGTCCACCCTACATTTTTTTTTTTGTATGAGAAGCAGTTTACACGGAAATACATCATGAAAGGGAATAAAACGTAGAAACTTCCAGTTCATGCGGACTTTAACCGTGAAATCCATATTTGTGTCATGGCCCAAAACTAATTTTGGTTATACTAATGTTTACGGAAACCTCAATAATGACCAAGAGGAAATTAAGGTATTGAAACATTTTGTTGTTCCTTAAAATTTGACTTCAAATTAAAAGATCAAGAACTCTCAAAGTTACTTAATAAAGTGAAAAGAAAAGTAGTAAGAAACAGATGGTATTACTTTACTAATAAATGGGTAAACACAAAAATTAGGAAAAATGAAAAATGGTCAAGCAGCCTCCATTGCATCACATGAGATGGATTAACAGGGATTTGAAGCTTGGGGAGTCACTTGATAGGAGCTGATGTTGAGCCTGTGGTTCTTTTGCTTATGTGCATACTTGTTCTCCATATTGTTGACAAACCTTTGGCTTGTGTTAACTGTTCTAGGTCTGGGACAAAGGTGATGATGGAGAATGGCACTGCACTGCTAGTTGGAAGGTATGAGTGTTTTTTTCTTTTATGTGCTTTGTGTGTAAATCTCCATGTAACCCTAAACTGCATAGCTGGCTTTAGTTTCCACCCTCATTCATACGTTGGTTAAAAATGTGGGATACAATTAGATGCATATTCATGATAGCACTTTTTTTTTTTTTTTTTTTTTTTTTTTGCCAAAGAAAAATATTAAAGTTAAAGGCCTGTTTTCACAGACAGGGCTTAGATTAAATCAGGATTAGGCCATAGATCAGTAAGGACATGTACGTTTTTATTATTATTATTATTTTTATTTTTTTTTAAACAATTTGCCTTCGGGGAAAAAAAAAAACATTACTGATGTGCGTCTTGAGACGAAACAGTAGCACTGACATGTTTGAAGATATGTCAGTGCAAGTTCCTTTCAGTTAAAACAGCTCAAGCATGCATTTTAATCTGAGATTAGTTTTAAGCCTTTTCTGTAAAAACCCGGGGAAAGTTTGTGTACCTCTAATATAAAAAAAGTAGCTCACTTAATGTGAAAATAATTATTTAATTTGATCAAAGACATTATTTGAGGAATTCCTGGAATAGTTTAAAACCATATTCTTTCTGACTGTGTCTGTAGACCCATAGTGGTTCTGTTTGGAGGGTGACATGGGCGCATCCTGAGTTCGGTCAAGTGTTGGCATCTTGTTCGTTTGACCGCACTGCAGCTGTATGGGAGGAAATAGTCGGAGAATCCAATGACAAACAGCGTGGTCAGAGTCACTGGGTATGTAAAATCATTCACTTTTCCTTTTGTTATTTACAGCCCTATAAAATCTTCTGGTTATTAAAGTTTTAACAATAACAGTGCCTTATTAAATGTGTTTTATCTTGCTTCTAAATTTAAACTTATCTTTATCTTGTTGCTTAAGTTTTTCTGGATTCTGTGTCTTTTGATTTAATAAAAATGTATTCTAAAAAATGATGGTAATCAAATGAATTCATAAAACTTCAATTTAATTAATCTTTAAAAGATGTTTGCAAAAAAGGAATTTAATAATACAGTGCTGCATAATAGGTTTACTGTTTAAATTTGTTTGTTGTTTAATTGTCTATTTCTTAAATTGTTTTAATATTATCTATTATTATTATTATTGTTATTATTATTACTTTGCGAAGTAGATTCTACTGTAGTAATAATTGTAATATATTTCTGTCATGATTTTTGAAATGCTGGTCAAGTGACTCAGAGCAGCTGTGGAGATGAAGTTCATGTTCATGTCCTCGTAAAGTGAGACGGCAGATGCTGGAAACACACAAGTGTCACGCATGCCTTGCTTGAGTATGTGTAGTAGACAAACTGCCACTCATTCACACAGAGAGAGACAGATACATGCAGACTTCATATTTAAGAAATAGCAGCCTTTCTGCACTTTAATATTGAGAGACACTAGTCTGTCATATCACTGTTTGATTAAAGGGGTGGTAAAACACATTCTTTTGAAGGCTTGATTGTGTTTGTGGAGTGCACTGTAACGTGTTCATGCTTCGTTTTTAAAAAATGGCATTTATTTTTCATATATTTTACCTTTATTCTACACTGCTCTGTCCCTCCTTGTAAAAACGGTCTGATGGTTTCCGGGTTCTATGAAGCCGGTCCCTCAAAAATAAACAATGGGCTCAGATTGGTTAGCTGGCCCAGTGTGTTGTGATTCGCTAACCGCCTAGTGCACGTTTTTCAGAAACGTCACGCCCCTTACCTTTACTGGTAGTCTGTGCTTTGGTAGTGTTAGAAACAATGTTGAACAATGAGCGATTATAGGCAAATATCTGTCGCAAGAACTATTAACCCAAAACGAACACTAAACATTGGCTTTACTATAGTAGCCAAAAAAACATGTTTAGCATGCCTGTAGATAAACAATACATAAAAGCTCTAATCAAAGAGTAATTTACACTAATTCCAAGTTCACTGTTGAGATTTAAAAAAGTTTGTAACGTTAGGTGTTTGTTGGATAACGTTAAGTATGAATGAGCATTTAACAAACTGGTTTGCAGAGCCAAACAGTGATGTCATTTGTTTACTTCCTTGCTACAATGTACAATAAACAATATGAACTATTACAGGAAAACACATAGACAAAAAATAAATCATACTTACAGGTTGTGGCCCGTAAACAGCTTCTGTTTTTAAAGTTGGAACTGCTCCATCTTTCAGGACAAGCCGTTGTGTGAATCCTGCATCACAGAGAGCGAGTAATAATTATCAGGGACCGAGTTAAAAATAAATTTGAACCATTGATCCCTAACTCCCCCGTCCGTAGGAAGGATGAACAAAGTAGACCTGCAATCCGGATGAAAATAACAGCGTTTCGTCGGCATTGCGGCAACAACACTCCAGCCTACTAACTATACCACAACAACTCTTCTCCACAGCAATAAAAAATGGCCTCGCCCCCCTTATTTCATATTCTCGGAGGAGGGGTTTATGTAAATATTGAGGTTGGTGATGTCAGCAACCCTGGAGGAATGTCTGTAGTCCCTACCGGCCGTTTGCTGTAGTCCTTAGAAATTGATTTCTTTAACAGCAAATATCTCCCTTTGCTTTAAACTTTGAACGTTGTAACTTTGCAGATGTTGTCTATGCTCAAACAGCAACATTACACACTAGCTAAAGTTAGAAAAGTGAAATCGTGTTTTACCACCCCTTTAAGTCTGCAGTCCTAATTTTGATTTATTCTTCCAAAATTCTGTGGCATTGCGTGATGTACTGTGAAAAAAATTTGTCATGGGCCCTTTCTTTGCTTTTCCTGTTGCTCAAAGAGTAGAGCATGGTGCTAACAATGGGTTTGATTCCCAGGGAATGCATGAAGTGAAAAGTATAATATAATTAGAGTATACATTGATTTCAGAGTTGCTTTTGAAAAATGTCTGTTCTGCCAAATGTCTGAATATAAACTTGTGATTTTGAAGGTAACCTGTGAATTTTCTGAAAAGAAGTTGGTAACCAGTCAAGTTTTTGTGCAAATCTGAAGCAGTGCCATAGTTCTTCTATTGACTACTTTTATGCTTCTCCAGATCAAGAGAACCACACTGGTGGACAGTCGGACTTCAGTGACTGATGTGAAGTTTGCACCAAAGCACATGGGCCTGATGTTGACCACCTGCTCTGCAGACGGTGTGGTGCGCATCTATGAGGCTCCCGATGTGATGAACCTCAGCCAGTGGTCACTGCAGCACGAGATCTCCTGCAAGCTCTCATGCTCTTGCATCTCCTGGAACCCCTCCAGGTCTGAATGGTCTCTCTCACACACACACACACACACACACACACACACACACACACACACACACACACACACACACACACACACACACACACATTTGAATATGAGATAATTATTCTTGATTGCCAAACCTGTTTGTTTTACCTTTTAGTTCTCGTGCTCATCCTCCAATGATAGCTGTGGGCAGTGATGACAGCAATGTCACATACAGTGGCAAAGTGCAAATCTATGAGTATAATGAAAATACAAGGTTTGAGTTTCACTTCATGCATCAGTTCTTTCATTTCTATTTTTCGGTTTCGGTTATAAGCGTGTTTCTAATGGGTTTATGTTGACCTTCAGGAAGTATGCCAAAGCAGAGACATTGATGACTGTGACTGACCCAGTACATGACATTGCCTTTGCTCCTAATCTGGGGAGATCCTTCCATGTGCTGGCGATAGCGACCAAAGATGTCCGCATTTTCAAACTCATACCATTGAGGTAAATAGGGTGTCACGCTCAGTAGTAAGAAAGCTAAGCAGTCAAATTGGTCATCTTAAAGGCATAGTTCACCCAAAAATAAATTCTGAAATGTAGTTTCAAACATGTATCACTCACACAACATGTGTTCTTCTGTGGAACAGAACAGAAGATATTTTGAAGAATTTTAGACAAGAATTTTATTGTTTTAGACAAAAAATTAAAGGAAGGGCCCACACTATTTCTAGGGAGTTGAAGGTGGGATCTTTTGACTTGGGCTAGTAAACACTTGGGCTGCATGATATATTGACACAAAATTGAATTGCAGTATGGCTTGGTATAATTTAAAAATAAATTGGTATAATTATAATTTAAAAAGTCTGCTATTTAATGTAATAAATGTATGTGCTGGCAGAGTGAAATGCAGCACTATGTTCATTTATATGCATACAGCTCATGATCCATTGTTTTTGTTTAAATAAACACAGTGTAGCGCTTTACTCTGAAACACGTAGCTCATATATAATTATTTCCTGGCAGATAAAAGCTTAATGGTTTTATGTTTAAAAATGAAACAAAACAAATAAACGCCAATATTAGTTTTGTAACTTCACAGTTGTACCAGGTAGACATGTGCCGGTATACAGTAATACAATATATCACGATAATGAACATGCACAATATTGTTATTGTGGGCACTTTAAAATTCTGTGTATAATTATTACACATTTTTCAGATTTCTTTTAATACATTTTAAGGATACTTTTCCCATCAACTGGTTAAAATGCACAACACTGTGCATTTTCATTCAGCACGTTTCCTTGAAGCAGCATTCACTCTTTGACAGTAGCTGATGGAATCCCAGTAACCCCATAAACAAAGCAGCTGCTACTTTGTTTCTGAACAATATTTAAATGTTTTAACCAGCCAATCAGAATCAAACTGATTTTTGTAATCAAACAGATTTTTGTAATGGGAATGTGGCCTATGAAAACTCAATTGAAAAGAGATAAAAAAAAGAAAAAAAGTAAACCCAAGTTTTCCCAAATCGTTAACCCCTTAAAGGATGGTTCACACTAAAAGTCATTTTTAAACTTTTATTTTCTATGCACTCCCCTGCAAAATCACCCCAATCATTCAATTATTTCTTTCTAAATAGAGCTATTCAAGTCTTCTGGTGAAAAATTCCTGTATTTTTTTTTTCTTATCGCAATGTGTGTGTATGAAATTATGTAATGCCAGTTTTTTTACAATATCATGAAGCCTTAGTAAGCACCACTCACAATAGCGACATGCTAACATCTTAGAACTTCTAAGCCACCACCTGGCAACACCCTAGTTTCGTGCATCGAGTTTTACATGGGTAAACCCCACTCATTTAAGAATCTAGTTGGTGCAGTTGATTCATGTTTTGTTTCTGACAGGAGAGAGAGTGCCAACAGCTCTGGTCCCACTAAGTTTGAGGTGCAGGTGATGGCTCAGTTTGACAGTCATAACTCTCAGGTGTGGCGCGTGAGCTGGAACATCACCAGCACTCTCCTGGCCTCCTCTGGAGATGATGGCTGTGTGCGACTCTGGAAAGGTCAGCCATAAACTCAATCTACTTCCTGCTGAGTGAATCTTTTGAAAAACATTTGCAATAATAACTCTATTGTTGCGTATTCATATATTCTCCTTACAGTCCAGCTCTTTTAAAGGGATATTTCACCAATTCAAAGATGAATGTGTATTTAAATAAGGTCATTTATGTAGTAGATGTGTAAAAGCGCCTATTTAAGTGCATTTGTCATTGTACCGTTTTGTTGTTGTGTTTTTCATTAAGAATAATAGGCTAATGAACCGACAATTCAAGCAACCCGCCCCCGAATTGGCGGCAATTCTAAACCTAAACTAAAATGAGCATGGCCGCAGTGTCATTCATGGTGTGTGTCCAGTCTAGGGTGTTTTCAATTCATGCCCATGGAAGCTTAACTTTCGGATTTCATTGAAAACACTTGCTTTGCTCCGCTATGAATGTCCGAGCGGCCGTGCGCTTTTACATTCGGCGAGTGAGATTCCACCCCCTGTGGGCGGCTTGAAAACACGCGGAACTAGCTCCTACTGCTGGCTGTAGTCTCTAGCCTCTGGCCAAAAAAAATTCTCTGATGATGCTAAATGATGATTTTTGTGCCATCGGAGGATTTTTTCCAGACACAAAATACAGAAATCTCTCGTCTCAGGGGGACATGAGGGAGGAAAGCACAGTCATTTGAATATACTACCGGATTTCTACTGATACAAAGCTTAATGCCAATCGCTGAAGTATCCTTTTAATGTTTTTATTTTATTTTTATTATAAATGGCAGTGTTATTTTTCATTTATTATGAAAATTGTAATATAATTTTACAAATAAGTTTTAGCTTTCATCAAAATGATGAATGAATGTCCATATTAACTTTAAAGTAGAATTCTGCACAATTCTGGATAAATTGAGAATCATGTGTTTTTTTTTTTTTTCTTTTTTTTTTCTTCTCCCAAATAGAAATCACAATTCTTCCACAATTCTTTACTGTCAACTAAACAAAATAACATGTCATTTACTAGAGGTTCTGATAAAATATTTATTGCTGCTGTCTATTTAAAACATGGTTGGTTAATTTCAATGAATTGTATTACAAATCGGTTTGAATGAATGATTCAGTGACTCACTCATAAAGACATAAAGATTAAAGGATGAATCAACATTTTTGAACAAATGATTCAATGACAAATTAACAGTAAATTAATGATAATCACTATTGTAGACATCAGTGTTTCTATCAGAATTATAAACTTTTATCCCACTAAATTTGTGATTTTTAATTTTTATATTTTTAAAGCCGAAGTAATGATACTGTGTAGTTGAAAAGACTGTTTGTGAAGCTGTTTCATACGTATACAGTACAACTGCTCATGGGTCAGAGACAGTGATCTGAATGTTTCAGTGTGATTTTTGTCAAAGGCTTAATAGACTAATAGACACGTGAATTGTTGTCATTTAGGAATAAGATTGCGTAGGTGTTTGAATTGAGATCGCAATTATTTTTTTACGATTAATCATGCAGTTGTACTTTAAAGTCAGCATAAAATGAAAATTCACCTATTTTTTTTAAATGCATTTTATATGTTGTATCTTTTTGATTTATTCATGCAGTTGTTTTTTAAACCTTTTTTAATCTTAAATATCATAACTAAATCTTCTGATAAAAATGACGAACTGCTTTAACCAAGCCCCTTTAAAATGTAACCTCTAAAACTACTTTTGATTTCTGCTGACAATAAGGCTGCTCAGGCAGGGGAAAGTTTTATGGACTAATAATATCTCTGCCTGATATGTTTCATGATATAAATCACATAATGTGACTTATGCTGAATGTGAATTCTGGTTCATCTTGTCTGCAGCTAATTATATGGACAACTGGAAGTGCACAGGAATCCTGAGAGGAGACGGGAGCCCAGTGAACGGCTCCTCTGGACACACTGCTGCTCTGAGCACTGTGGGCCTCCCTGGAGCTGCTCAGATGGTTGTTGGGGCGGCTTCTGCTGGCAGGTATGTGGCGGTGCTATGATAAAGAGTTGAGCAGTATGACCCTCAATATAGTTCTTGTTGCTCATTGACAAATAAAGCTTCAAAAAGTTGTTTTTCTTTTCAAAACTGATGTAATGCATATTTTTGAGTCATGAACAAGTTTCAGATGTGTGTTGTGGGAAGTGTTTCAATTAATTTTTGGACCTTTTTTTTTGTGTCAGGTGATACAACTAAATAGTTGTATACACTGTACTTGTACCACCTGACATGGAAAGTGGACCAACCTACCCATACTTTTAGTATTTGAGAGGGATCTACAAACATTTTGACTCTACCAAAAGAATCAGTTGGGGTCTTCTGGATGATGCATTATCGTGTTTGCCGTTATTACCCGTCAATTCATATTAAAAGAGTCATGTTTGCAGTTGTGCCAACATGACATTTGAGAATATACAAATTACTCTACAATAGTTTTCAATGATCTGAACCGCTTTAAAACTACTGATATTTATAAATTCTGTTTCTAGAAAGGTTTCAAACCTGAAATGATGCCTTAGTATTTTTACTAATTAATAATTTTTATTATTAATTTTAAATAGATTTCTTCGTCTGTTCATTTGTTCTGATATTTGCACCATCTGAGATTTTGGAGGTTTAAAATAACAAAGCATAAAATAATATGTATTTAAATGTACTAAAAATTAATTCAAACTAAATAGGTTTTATTGAATAAAGTGATGTATGTCATGGATTAATCATTATTTTAAAAGTAAATAATGCACTTGGACACAAAAATATGCACATTGACCTAAAAATTATTCAGACACCAGATATCATTTTTTACTAGTAGGTGCCGGACACTATAGTTAATTTATGTAAGTGAGGATAGCAAAATAAAGTAAACTGTGACATATTATACCCAAAAGTCTTCATACAGTGGGCTACCAGTAAAATTGATAAAAATGTGGGACCAAAATTATTCAGACACTTTGACCTGACCATGTTTTGCTTCCGTGTTTTTTCTTTAATTGCTAATGCGACCTTTACACCACAGACTGAACAAAACGAAGCATTTCTTGGTAATTGGTTGACCTAAATTGGTATTAATTGTGTACTTAAATGTAACAGCTGACAGCTGATTGGTTGATTTGAAATCCATTACATAACTTTCTATCAAAGTTATCTGACATTATCAAGATGAATTTGTTCTGACAGTTTAACTCTCAGTTCTTGTCATATTTTATTACCATTTTCTAAACTACAGTGAATAAACTGTGATACTTTGAGAAAATGTTGAAGGTGTCTGAATAAATTTGGTTTGACTGTACATATATTTTATATTTCCTAATATGCATTTGACTGCATTTGCATTTTTTTCAAGTTTGTGGTTTAAAGATGATTAAATGTCTTATTTTTAACAGAAAAAAAGCTCAGCTCATGCCAGGCTAATGGCATAACATGCTGATTGGCTGCTTGCTGCATGCACATGCACAGGATTGGACTGAGACCTCATTGACTCCTCCTCTGCACGGTGTGACACCTATACACTCGTCTAACTACTAATATGACAGAAATGTGTGTTGAAGGCACGATCTGTTGTGTGGCTGTTAATGGAACTGTGCTTGTGTGTTCTGTTCAGTGACACTTACCTGACATCGAGCATTTTTTTTGGTGTTCTTGAGCAAATGACACTAAACATGATTCCATCAATATTGACTTTCTTATTAATTGTTGTGATGTGATGCAGTATTATTTATTTTAATACTTAAGTGTAGGTCATTTCAAGTTTCAAAGCATAATTGTAGCTGCACCCATTTGTACTGACTATATTCGGAAACTGTTTTAGTTGCTTTTAAAGGAAAAGATAACTCAGTTCTATCATTGTTTACTTGCTCTCATGTTCCAGAACTTTTACAGCCGAGTTTCTTCTGTTACGCACAAAAGGAAACATTCTTAAAACACTCATTTAAAAAAATAAAATAAAATAATTTGCACTTGGAACAGCATGAAGGTGAGTAAATGGACTTCAGGCTTTCAAAAGTTTGCACTGTTAGTTAAAAGCTGCTCACTAAGTATTCTGTGGTGTGGACAGTAGAGGGAGGCACTGTATCATTCAGCCCAGTTCTGCTCAAATTTTGTTCCTTCTCCAAATATATAATGGGAACAGATTGTTTGTTCTAAAGCAAGCAACTCTTTGCAGCGCCAAAGCCTAGTATTCAATGATGAAATATTTGACCTGATAAAAATGTTTCCGTTAATAAACTATTACCAAAAGTTTGTGTCAGTTCAGTATTTTGGTGCATGAATAAATGAAAAGCTGCCATCCGATCATTAACGCTATATAGTCAATATCCATCTTGAGATGCTAGTTCCCCATCATGACATTATTTATAGTGCTGCCACTTGAACTGGGAATTCAAAAAGAAAATTGAAGCAGTTCTTTTTTTCATTTTTTTCAGTTCTGATTTATGTAATAACGTCTGAGGTTTCTCTGTATTGTGTGGTCCTCATTCAAAGAGACCTTATAAGAGGAACAAGTTGGTCTGAAAACGCATTTAAAATTAATAAAATATTATCTTAATTTTCTGAAATGTCACTGAACAAAATCCTGGTTCAGCCCCACTCACATGACATGACTCCTATACATTTAAAGCACACACTAATTATTACACAAATCAGTGTTGTCTGCAGTTTTTCTCTTTAAAGTTACAGAATAAGTTTTTCTTTATTTTCTAGTTTAGCTGCAACTGGTAACATTATTCCCAAACTGGGTAGTAATATATTCAGAGGCAACTTAATAAAGACTACATTTGTTTTAAATTTATTTTTAATTTGTTTAATTTTGTCTTTTTAATTAAAATATTTAGTAGTGGAAAATTAGTTTGCAGACTAGTTATTACAAGTTTTGGTGGGTGCAAATGGGTCCTAATTTTGGTTAAAGAAATTATAAAAATGATAAACCTTATAAAACCATGTGGAATAAAATTGCTCTGATAGTTAAACGGGGATAGTTCACCCAAAAATGAAAATTACCCCATGATTTACTCACCAGCCATCAGCCATCCTAGGTGTATATGACATTTTTCTTTCAGACGAACACCCAGTTATATTAACAAATGTCCTGGCTCTTCCAAGCTTTAGAATGGCAGTGAATTTCTGTTTCTGCGTTCCAGCGTATGACGTAGGACACTCCGGTGAGAATATGCTAGTTCGCGCGGGAACCAAGTTTTGTTTTGCTCTATCCTCTGCGCTTCCACGTTGTTCACTGGAACTCAAGCTACGCCTGCGTCCTACGTCATACGCTGGAACGCCAGTCTCTTGTGATTGCGTGTACGACAGTTAGCGGAAGTTAGAGATTGCAGTTTGTAAAGTTTAAAATATGGATATTTTTCTTACACAATCGCTTTGCTTCAGAAGGCCTTTATTAACCCCCCGGAGCCATATGGATTACTTTTATAATGGATGGATGCACTTTTATGGACTTCAAAACAGAAACAGCCATTCACTGCCATTATAAAGCTTGGAAGAGCCAGGATTTTTTAATAAAAAATTAATAAATTAATAAAACTCTGATTCTATTTGTCTGAAAGAAGAATGTGATATACACCTAGGATGGCTTGAGGGGGAGTAAATCATGGGATAATTTTTTGGGTAAACTATCCCTTTAAGTACCTTCTTTGAAAAAAAAAAGTGGTTTCTATTTTGTCTTGCCCCATATGCTACCATTGTAAAAGCATGTCTGTAAGCATGATTGTGGTTTTTACAAACTGAAGTGGATCTTTTGTGGTAATTAACATCGTCTCAGATGCTGTTGATAAACCTTCATATCATTGAAACATATAACATTTCTTTAACTCAACTCCTTAGAATGCCATCTTGCGTGATGCATACCCGTTCCCTCGCCATTCATCATCAGTCACCTTTATTTCTTTGGTTTTCCTCAATGTCCATTTTTACATCTCTCTATTGTGCTTGTGTCTCTGTGTTGTGGGTGTTTCTCGTTTCTGTTGCTTGTTGCCCATTCTGTTCCTACAGATACTTCTTCCCTCATTTGGACCCCCCCAGAGCTGGATCTCGACTGGCCCACCTCCTGCCTCCACCCTCTCTCATTGAGCAAATGAATGAGCCTGATCCTACCCACGCACCTCAGCTACGTCATCGACACATGGTGAACCCCAGCAATCAACCCACTGACATTTTTCTTTTAAATGATCAATAATTATGTCCAGATCATATCCCTCCCCCCCATACTTATTTAGCAGAATGAGCATAAAAATATTCAACAACTGAGACGAAAACAGAACAAATTTCACAGACATTTGATGAAGAGAATTGGAATAGTGTTATGGGTATGTGTGCAGCAGATTTGCCAGTTCTTTCTGTGAGATGATACTCCACTCTTCCACCAAGACACTTGCAAGTTTTCGAAGACATCTGTGGGGAAATATGGTTACACATCGTTTGGCACTGCAAGGATGATCAGCTGTCCTTCCTGTCTCCCTGTAGCACTGTCTTGGGCGTTTTACATTATGGACATTGCAGTTTGTTGCTCTCTCCACATCTGCAGTCCTCCTGCAGCAGGTCTACAGCATATTCACACAGGTGATCAGGGACCCTGAGCATCTTCTGGTGTTTTTCAGAGTCAGTGTAAGGATCTCTTTAGTGTCCAAAGTTATTGTAACTGTTATTAGTCTTATGGTTTCTTCCACAGGTGCATGTGCAATAATTAGTTCTGGTTCACTGAACAAGCATGAAAAACAAATGTTTAAACAAAAAAAACAAACAAAAAAAAAAAAATATATATATATATATATATATATATATATATATATATATATATATATATATATATATATATATATATACATACATACACTCACCTAAAGGATTATTAGGAACACCATACTAATACTGTGTTTGACCCCTTTCGCCTTCAGAACTGCCTTAATTCTACGTGGCATTGATTCAACAAGGTGCTGAAAGCATTCTTTAGAAATGTTGGCCCATATTGACAGGATAGCATCTTGCAGTTGATGGAGATTTGTGGGATGCACATCCAGGGCACGAAGCTCCCGTTCCACCACATGCTCTATTGGGTTGAGATCTGGTGACTGTGGGGGCCATTTTAGTACAGTGAACTCATTGTCATGTTCAAGAAACCAATTTGAAATGATTCAAGCTTTGTGACATGGTGCATTATCCTGCTGGAAGTAGCCATCAGAGAATGGGTACATGGTGGTCATAAAGGGATGGACATGGTCAGAAACAATGCTCAGGTAGGCCGTGGCATTTAAACGATGCCCAATTATACTAAGGGGCCTAAAGTGTGCCAAGAAAACATCTCCCACACCATTACACCACCACCACCAGCCTGCACAGTGGTAACAAGGCATGATGGATCCATGTTCTCATTCTATTTACGCCAAATTCTGACTCTACCATCTGAATGTCTCAACAGAAATTGAGACTCATCAGACCAGGCAACATTTTTCCAGTCTTCAACTGTCCAATTTTGGTGAGTTTGTGCAAATTGTAGCCTCTTTTTCCTATTTGTAGTGGAGATGAGTGGTACCCGGTGGGGTCTTCTGCTGTTGTAGCCTGTTGTCTATCAGCTTGAATCAGTCGGCCCATTCTCCTCTGACCTCTAGCATCAACAAGGCATTTTCGCCCACAGGACTGCCGCATACTGGATGTTTTTCCCTTTTCACACCATTTTTTGTAAACCCTAGAAATGGTTGTGCGTGAAAATCCCAGTAACTGAGCAGATTGTGAAATACTCAGACCAGCCCGTCTGGCACCAACAACCATGCCATGCTCAAAATTGCTTAAATCACCTTTCTTTCCCATTCTGACATTCAGTTTGGAGTTCAGGAGATTGTCTTGACCAGGACCACACCCCCTAAATGCATTGAAGCAACTGCCATGTGATTGGTTGATTAGATAATTGCATTAATGAGAAATTGAACAGGTGTTCCTAATAATCCTTTAGGTGAGTGTGTGTATATATATATATATATATATATATATATATATATATATATATATATATATATATATATATATATATAAATATAAAATACTCTAGTCAGGCATAACATTATGACCTAATATTGTGTTGGTCCCCCTTTTGCAGCCAAAACCCTGACCCATCGAGGCATGGACTCCACTAGACCCCTGAAGGGGTGCTGTGGTATCTGGCACCATGATGTTAGCAGCAGATCCTTTAAGTCCTGTAAGTTTGCAAGGTGAGGCCTCCATGGATCGGACTTGTTTATTCAGCACATCCCACAGATGCTCGATTGGATTCAGATCTGGTGAAGGGAATATCATTTCCATGAAAGGGAGTACATGGTCTGCAACAATGCTTAGATAGGTGGTACATGTCAAAGTAACATCCACATGGATGGCAGGACCCAAGGTTTCCCAGCAGAACGTTGCCCAAAGCTTCACACTGCCTCTGCTGGCTTGCCTTCTTCCCATAGTGCATCCTGGTGCCATGTGTTCCCCAGGTAAGCGACGCACACGCACCTGGCCATCCACGTGATGTAAAAGAAAATGTGATTCATCAGACCAGGCCACCTTCTTCCATTGCTCCGTGGTCCAGCTCTGATGCTCACGTGTCCACTGTTGGCACTTTTGGCGGTGGACAGGGGTCAGCATAGACACCCTGACTGGTCTGCGGTACAAACTGCAATGCACTGTCTATTCTGACACCTTTCTAACAGAACCAGCATTAACTTCTTGAGCAATTTGAGCTACAGTAGTTTGCCTGTTTGATAGGATCACACGGGCCAGCCTTCACTCCCCATGTGCATCAGTGACCCTTGACCGCCCATGACCCTGTCGCCGGTTCACCACTGCTCCTTCCTTGGACCACTTTTGATAGATACTGACCACTGCAGACCAGGAACACCCCACAAGAGCTGCAGTTTTGGCGATGCTCTGACCCAGTCGTCTAGCCATCACAATTTGGCCCTTGTCAAACTCATTCAAATCCTTACACTTGGCCATTTTTCTTGCTTCTAACACATCAACTTTGAGGACAAAATGTTCACAGGCAGCCTAATATATCCCACCCACTAACAGGTGCCGTGATGAAGATATATATGTTATGCCTGATTGGCATAACATATATATCATAATGTTATGCCTGATTGGTGTATATTAACACTCTCAGTGGTGTGTATATATATTTAGCTGTGTATTTAATTTATTTGTTAAAAAGAAATCATATACATACAATCATATATATGATTTTTTTTTTTTTACATTCTTTGTGTAATGTAATACCTTACTGTGATGTTTGAATTTACGTTAAAGAAAAAAAATACAGTATTAAAAATATTTTTATCTTCTAGTAATAAGAGATTTTTGCATTGTAGTATAAAAGAATTGTCCTTATTGTATGAAAATTAAACAATGCAAAAAAACAAAACAAAAAAACAATACAATTAAAATAATAATTGTACTGTGCATTTGTGAGGTTGTGTGCTCTTTCAGTGTAGTTACAATTGAATAGTGTCTAAATATCACATTGTGATTTTTTTAGCCCTGGTTTGGCCCCCCAGTCCTGAGCGGATCTAACAATTGGGTCACTGTAGTTCTGGGTTTATTTTATTCTCTCTGTTCTCTGTCTGTGGCAGATGTAACTGGTCAGGGCTTTGGTCCTCAGGCTGCTGAGAGTGTGTTAATCAAGAGAACATAGTATCGTGACCTGATTCCACACCTGCCAACCCTGTGGCCATGTCTGCATCGGGTTGGCAAGGACTCTCTCATACACAACCATACAGTAATGACAAACACTCTTGTTAAATCCCCGCCAGGGGGTTCAGTCTCGTTTTGGTACATGTGTTTTTTAATAGGGTAAATGACACAACACCTTTGCAAAAGTAGCACCTCCCTTTTCACTAGGCCCTCCTACTGCTGTCTCATCCTTCCAGACAGACACACAGAGGACTCATGCAGTTGTTAAACTCACTCCAGGTGGTGATGTCCAGCTTTCAGTCTTCACACGTGGGTAGACATTGCTGTACAGGTTTATGTATAAAGACCTTGTTCATCCTCAGTATTGTCTGTGATCTGTCATACACATATCTATCTAATCTAATCATCTTTTATTATTATTTATTTATTTATTTTTATTGCAGAATGTATATAAGACAAGGAACAAACAAAATAGGTAAGACACTTCCATTGGGACAAACACACAGAGCTTGAATTTAAGAAACAAAAAACAATGTGATGAGCAAGGCTGAGAACAAACAGGTAGTCGATAAAGACATCAAAGAAAAACATACTAAAATAATAGATAATTTGACAAAGAGAAACATAAAGTTTCAGACTTTCTATTATGTGTATAAACATTCCGACAAGCAATCAATCAATCAATCAATCAATCAATCTATCTATCTATCTATCTATCTATCTATCTATCTATCTATCTATCTATCTATCTATCTATCTATCTATCTATCTATCTATCTATCTGTCTGTCTGTCTGTCTGTCTGTCTGTCTGTCTGTCTGTCTGTCTGTCTGTCTGTCTGTCTGTCTGTCTGTCTGTCTGTCTGTCTATCTATCTATCTATCTATCTATCTATCTATCTATCTATCTAATCGTTGTGACGTAGGCCTATGTGTGCGCTCATTGGTACTCCTGTCCTGCAGATGTCGCTCTAGTGTGTTGTAAATTACTCATAGAGCGAGACAGAGGGCTGGACTGACTGGAACACAACGGGAGTTTGTGCTCTGCTGAGTTTTGGCCATGAGAGTGAGACAGTCAGTCTAGACGCTCTTGACAGCCTCGTCTGGAGGAGAGACACTTCCCTCTGCGGCTCTGTCCCCATCACGAAGACACATTTACAAACGTAAGCCATTTCTATCTATCATATGGAGTTGTTTGATGATGGCCCGGAGTGGTTCGAGAGAGTAAATGTGCTGCATTTCTGCAAGGAAAAAGCAATTGAAGTTGTTGCAGACAGTCGCAGTGGAAAAGACTATGCGCGTTCACGTTCTTAAAGGGACCGTTGCTTCTTAATTAATGCTGCATAAATTCATAAATCCACTTCGCACGACTGCGGTGTTCTTAGGTTAAATAAGCGTTAAATAACGGGGCTGTGCCCTTATAAAACTTTCTGGTCTCAAATCAAGATTTCATTTTTATTTGCTGCAAAGTCAGGACTTTAGTATCCTGGTCTAATTAAAAGTTTCTGTAGAGAAGGTAAACACATTATATAGAAATAAACTCTTTAACAGTTTAACATTTTTTATTATGCAATAGAAATATCAGGCTGCTTTATTTTTTTAATAGTTTTGTTGTAAGAAGGGCAGTATGGCTCTTATAGTATTCACTTTTATGTAGTATTTCATATTATGCGACAAAAATACTGACACACACACACACACACACACACACACACACACACACACACAAAGCAAAATAAGATAACCTGAAGCTTTGCTTTACAAATTTTTGTTTTTATTGCAGGGTTGTGTCTTTCTGGCATGTAATGGAGCTCTTACACTGTTATTCCCTTATAGGCGTATATAACAACCTCAGGGGCCAGTTTGAAGACTCATAACTCATCATGTCTGAGAGAGAGAGAGAGAGAGAGAGGGAATCAGAGACCATGGCTGCAATCTCTTTCTGTCAGTCTCACACAGATGCATAATTCAGCCCATACTGGTACCTTAAATGTGTCTCGACAGTAATTCTTGGAAAAACTTCCTCTGTCTCTTTCCTGGGGTCATTTTGCATGGCTGAAGTAACATAAAGTGGCATTATGTGGAGCCCCGGGCCCCAGATTCCCTCATTTGTTCCTAGTGATGCACACAGACCAGCTCCATAACATGGATGTGACTTTGTTCCGAAAACTAGAGAGCTGCCTGAGTATGCAGTATTTTAAAGCATCATGGGGACACTGCTGATACAAAAAGTGATGTTCCATTTCAGATGCTGCCTTTGTAGGCAGTAGACAGCAAAACAGCTCACTAGGTTTTGGAACAGAGCCTATGCTTTCCCTTTCAGCTGCCAAATTAAGTGATGCTAGTCCACGCTGACCCCTCTACTTTCTGTCCCTTTCATTCCACCTCTGTTAAACACCCAGAAAAAAGTAGATAATGGAAACTCTTAGTCTAGTTTATTCCTGCAGAGCAGTGGTTCTTAAACTGAGTACAAGAGGTGACAGAGGAGGTACACAAATAAAATGCTGAGTTTTGCCATTCATTTAATTCTACCCCACTTTAAAATAACATTAAAACCGAGCATGTATTTCTAACAGGCAAATGCCCTTGAAAATCACTTTAAAGGGATAGTTCACCTAAAAATGAAAATTCTTTTAATTACTCACCCTCATGTCGTTCCAAACCCGTAAGACTTTTGTTCATCTTCAGTACACAAATGAAGATCTTTGTACAAGAGGTGACAGGAGGTACACGGACAAAATGCTGAGTTTTGCCGTTCATTTAATTCTACCCCACCTTAAAATAACATTAAACTGAGCATGTATTTCTAACAGGCAAAATGCCACTTCTAGTGTAAAAATATGAAAATGGTAGTGCCGTAAAAGGTCAAATACATGCCATTCAATCAAATTGCCTCTTCTTTTGCTGTCAAAACTGACTGCATCCACACAAGCAGCATGCATATGATAGGTTGCGTGCAGATTGTGCTACATTATTGGCGTTCTCGACAATGTACCTTTGTAAAAGTGGGGTTTTAGCACTTACTAGCATGAGGAACAAATATATAGACAGACTGAGCATAGAGCTCTTACATTTAAGACTTACATTTATGCATTTGGCAGACGCTTTTATCCAAAGCAACTTGCATTGCATTCAAGGTACACATTTTTATATTTTTGTCAGTTCTTGCTTTCCCTGGGAATCGAACCCACGACCTTGGCGTTGCTAGCGCCACGCTCTTATTGTTTGAGCTACAGGAAAGCTAGACTTAAAGATTTAAACTCTCTTTGATACAAAAACATATCCGGTGTGAGTTCTTGGGTTTAATGCTGATGAAGTTATTCGAGCAAGAATTAATTTAGTTTTTTTTTTACAAATATATCCACATGATTGCAAATGTCACATTGATTTTATACAATTCAACAAACAAAAAATGTAATATTAAGTGATGTACATTTTAAACACAGTATTGTTTGTTCTATTTTCAAACAAAATAGTTCCAACGAGAGCCACAGCAGAACTCTTGTGCATCTCCAAGCAACACACAGCGGTGTTTCATTGGTAAACGAATCTTGAACGAATAGGGAGAGTCACTTGCTGCGTCTGAAATCACGTACTATGTGAGTAGGTATTACATTTGAATTTGAACTTACTTTGCGACCGTTAAAAAAGTTTGTTCTATATAGTATGAATGAATGTAGTGTGAATGTAATCCGGACATCCGCCATGTTGTCGTTATCATGTGACCTACCAGCGCCAGTTGCGTCCCTTCACCTCCATTCATAAATCCTCTCCCGTGGCCTCATGGGATAGTAAAGAGTCCATCGTATGCGTGCTTAAGAATCTCGGCAGAAGTAGTCGGTCATCCGAGTACTTTTCGACTACTATTTTTCGAATACTATGAATTCGGACATACTACTCTGCTGGCGTACTGATTTTTGCATACTGTATAGTATGGACGTATTCGATATCAATGACCCATTCAAAAATACAGCCACTTGCTTCATTACTGAATGAATGACTCTGACTCACTCATACTGCTGGTTTTAGTTTAATATTTAAAAGTATTGCTTGGTTTTTGCCATCATTGCACTGAACATTTATTATTATTTAAAATATTATCTCACAACATTATGCCATTGTAACTAAATTCATGCCACCTCCGAGCAACATTAACCGTGTAAATAAATTCCACAGCGGTGCAAAGATGGCTAAATTATTGATTTTAATTTTGTTTATTGGTTAATTTAATTATTAATATAATAAATAAATGGAATTTTAGGAATTAAAAACATGACTTTGCCATTTTTGCCATTGAAAATTACTTTAAAGGAATAGTTCACCCAAAAATGAAAATTCTTTCATTAATTACTCACCCTCATGTCGTTCCAAACCCGTAAGACTTTTGTTCATCTTCAGAACACAAATGAAGATCTTTTTGATGAAATCTGGGAAATTTCTGTCTTTCCATAGAAGGCTACGCAACTACCACTTTAAGTTCATAAAGGGATTGTAAAACTAATCCATATGAATTGAGCAGTTTAGTCCAGATTTTCTGAAGAGTCTCGATCGCTTATGATGAACAGCTAGAATTCAGGCCTTTAACACCATAGTTCCCACCAAGCTAACCTCCAAACTCCTGGATCTCGGCCTGAATCCTTCTCTCTGCCACTGGATTGAGGACTTCCTCACTGGCAGGCCTCAGGTGGTGAGAATAGGCCAGTCCACCTCCTCCTCCATCACCCTGAGTGTGGGAGCTCCACAGGGCTGTGTCCTGAGTCCCCTGCTCTACTCTCTCTACACACATGACTGTTTGTCCACACACAGCTCCACCTCTATCATCAAATTTGCTGATGATACTGTTGTCCTGGGCCTCATTTCCAACAACAATGAGACGGCATACTTGGACGAGGTGGAGCATCTGACATCATGGTGCCAGGACAACTGTCTCTCTCTGAATGTTGGCAAGACCAAAGAAATGATTGTGGACTTCAGGAAGAGACAGCAACGGACATACTCCCCCCCTCATGATCAGCGGGTCACCAGTAGAGAGAGTGAGAGCAGCTTCAAGTACCTGGGAGTAAACATCTCCGAGGACCTGACCTGGACTGCTCACATTCAGACACAGGTGAAAAAGCCAGGCAAAGACTGTACCACCTGCGCCAGCTGAGGAAATTCAGGGTTTCACCAGCTATCCTGAAAACTTTCTATTTAGGGGCGATAGAAAGTGTTTTAACTCAGTGCATCACAGCGTGGTATGGGAACAGCACCAGTCATGACCGCAAAGCCCTGCAAAGGGTTGTGCGCTTATCCGAAGCGTATCTCAGGGTCAGCTCTCCCGCCTCTGCAGGACGCGTCTACACCAAACGCTGCAAAGGTAGAGCTACCAAGATCATCAAGGACTCTAATCACCCTGCAAACCCTCATTTCACGCTGCTGCCATCTGGTAAGCGCTTCCAAAGCCTGATGGCCAAAACTGAGAGACTCAGGAGGAGCTTCTTCCCCCAGGCCATCAGACTCCTGAACTTAACATCACGTGACTTCACGTCCAGGATAAACATCGATACACTGACATTGCACTGCACTTTCTGTTCTCGTTGTTACTGTGTAACAGCCTGTTATAAACCTGTTTGCACATTATACTCTTATACATTTGTTAACCACATATTTATAAGTCTACAGTTTACTTACTGCAAAGTCTACTTCAATTATTTTATTCCACTTTATCCTTATTTGTTACCTTTTTTTCTCTTGACTTGATTATTTATAATTCTACAGATATAGACATATATATATATATATATATATATATATATATATATATATATATATATATATATATATATATATATATATATATATATATATATATATATACTTTTTTACTTTTTATATCCTATTTCTATTATAATTTCCTCCTTGTGTTTTTAACTGTGAATTTGCACTGTCCATGGAGCGGACCTGTTTACATTTCACTGCCGGTTGTATATTCTGTATATAACTGTGTATGTGACAAATAAAACTCTTGAATCTTTTATTCACATATAAACATTCATCAACACACATATCAGTTGTGGTAAACGGTTCATTCTTGTGTGTTGCGCAGCACGATTGAGCTTCCATAAGAGATTTGTTCTCGTGCGTCAAGCAGGTTTGGTTTTACATTCTCTTTATTAACTTTTTGAAGCATCAAAGTGGTAGTTGTGTAGCTGTCTGGAGGGACAGAAAGCTCTCAGATTCTATCCAAAAGATCTTCATTTGTGTTCTGAAGATGGACGAAAGTCTTGCGGGTTTGGAACGACATGAGGGTGAGTAATTAATGACAGAATGTTCATTTTTGGGTGAACTATCCCTTTAAGAGGGCAAATATAGTCACTTAATTGAAAAGGTGTCTGGGGGGGCACTCTAAAAAGTTTGGGAACCACTACTGTAGAGTAATGATTCCTGTCAATTTGTCTGTACCTGCAGAAAGCTCCGCACAAGTCCACAGAATTGGAATGGCTGCCATTCATAAAATTCTATTAATGACCAGTGGTCACCAGTGGTCAATGGTTTGACAAATGCAATTTTCTTTCTACCGTTGATGTATTTTATATTGAAGCAGGAAATGTGGTGTAACGTCTTGAAGGGCTTATTCTTTTTTTAGCCAGTAGCTTTTAGTTTACACCACTGCCTGGCAAATGCAATGTGTGTGACTTGATTTTCTATTTTTAGTGTTATATGTTCTGGAAGTTATTACAGCTGTAATTTTTAACAACTAATATTATTATATTGAATAATTGAATAATGCTATCGGTAAGAATCTGTTAAAAATATTTTAACACATAAAGAGGTGTTCACACTACACTTTTCAATCCATTGCTCTCCATCAATAAATATGCAGGACACTTCACACTTGTGAAGAAGCTGCGTTCCAAAGTCGAAACTTTTACCTGCAAATTTGTATCGTGAAGATATGTGTGTGACCAATAGCTAAATGATACGTCACAGTGTGACCCCTGAGTGGAGTAGTTTGCATATTTTGTACACTTTGTATTTGTATTAGTAGTTATGTCAAGTTTTAGCATGGCTTAATTCTGCATATTTTCACTCAAAATTGGGTAATGAATTCCTGAAATTCTGTCTGAGCCTGTGCATGAGCAAAGCCTGGATCGCATCCTGCAGCTGATGTCTTCTGCACTGATATGACTAAGATATGAAAATAAAGATGTCCTCCCCGAAGGTCTGTTTTTTGTTGCCCCGTCTGAAGTTGGACCAGCTGTTTATGCTGGGTGCTGCAGGTTTTGTTGTTCGCTTTTGCACGAGTTTGTTTTTACATCGCAGTATTTTGCCAGTGACCTTATATTGTTGCCATTGACCACTGAAAAACAGCTGGTAAAATGCAGTCCAGTTTGGAGCAAGTATTACACGGTACTCTTTTGAATCCTACCACAAATATGTTGATAGCATGACTCACTCCTTCAGTGTATTTTTGGAGTCCATTCATGCTTATGATACAGATATAATACGGCTGTTGGTATATTTGTAGCAGGATTTTGCCTTTAATTTTATGTTGAAGATGCCATGAAATGGTTTGCAAATTAAATTTTCTTTTTTTCTGTTGATGTGTTTTATATTGGAAACAGAACAATTAGTTTTTAGACTATAGCCTTTAGTTTACTACTGGCAAATGCAATGTGTGACTAGATTTTCTATTTTTAGTGTGATATGAGTCATTTCTTTTGTTTTGACTTACCAAATTTGTACACAAAATTAATTTAAAACTGTAAAATAAGCTTATTTCCAAGATGACTACTTGTGGCATACTACTGTTGATAGGTTAGGTGATAGGTTAATGCATTTTTAAAGAATAGTATTCAGTATGCAGTGACTATAGCACAGTATTCAGTAAGTAGCAAGCTAGTATTTCACTTTGAACTGACCATTATTTGCTATTTCTAGCCAGAGGGCATTCTCATTTTAGATAGCATTTCATTGGAGAACAAATTGTATATGCCTGTGAAAAGATGATGATGATGATGATGATGATGATATGATTCATTTTCCTATAAGGGAAAGACTGTACATTGTAAAAATGTGTATATGCTAAATGCCTATATAACAGACTTGTACTAAAATCAACAAAGCTTCACTTTTGATTTCATGGGGTGTAATGTATCTAGCAGAGCCAGCAAACAGTGCTTCTTGTGACTCATTCACATGCTTTCCATCAACAATCACTACATCATGTCGTACATAAATCTTCACTCCTGTGGTGCTGGAGCATTAGAGAACAAGCCTGTTAGCAACAAGCCATCTATGTACTTGTTCCTAAGCTTGGGAGAATGATTAGGGACTAACAGGCCGCTGTTTTTCCTCTTCTTCCTTCTCGATCTTTATTTTTAGCCATCTTAGGCACCCTTCCCAGTCCACCCAGGGAGTCTCTCTGTGCTAGCTCAGGCTGAGATTCCAAATTCACTAGGTTTTAGCATCTACGGCTGTGGCGAGAAGGAGAAAAAGGACTTTTCTGTCTTTCTGCAGGTTTCTCTTAGCTGCCTTTGAAGAAGCTCAGTTTTATTCATGTATGCCCCATAAATATTGATCAGAGTCCTGGTTCAACGCATCTTTTTGCTTTGAAGGCTTATTGATGGATTAGTTTCCTGCAGGAATAATTCATTGGGCAGGAAGAGGGAGTGTTAGGGACAGAGCTTGATTTCGAAGTCTTTATTCAAGGCCTGACTCAAGCCTGTGAGGATGCACAACACTGGAAAGAATGCCAAGGTCTTACATTTTTTAACCTTATTATTATATTTTTGGGAAAATAATTCAAGACTTTTAACTGAACAGATTTCCACCAGCAGCAGAGTTTACGGCGGTTATAATATTATACTTTGATATACTTATTGTAGATTTTACTTTTCCAAAAAAAAATGCTCAATGTCAATCACACATGCAAAATGCAGAGTGGGAGAAAGATTAGAATAAAATATTATATGTTGAGAGAGTGTTGATGCATATCTAGCCTTTGCTTGCCGACATATTTATTCATGGAGATTAAATCCGAGAACGCCCTCCTGCTTTCTCTTGTGTCCATTGAAGTGCAGTCTGTCCTCAGCCGTGTCTCTGATGCCTTCCAGCTGAATGGCTCTTAAACTAGAATTATTAAATTCGTACACATCCCGTTGCCACTCTTCAGATCCCCAGCGGAGAGGACCTGGGAACATGGGCTGTCACAATTCACATTCTAATACTATGCGATTAGTGTAGCATGTAGCACATAAAAAAAAAACAGCGTCTTTATGCCATTGACTTCTTTGCGAACATTTCAGTCTCCTTTGCAAACTTTTCAAACTGCTACAATCTTGGGGAAAAAAAAGCAACTGAAATTTTTTATTTTTTATTTTAGGAGCATTTTCCTTTCCATTGCTCATGCAAATGGGGCTAATATTAGCAACAAAAAAAAAGAATGCGTAATTGGGCACTTTGAATATGCCCAAGAAATAGCACAGCATTCAGGCACCTTTGGAGCTATTTTTAACACACTACAATTTGTAACCTAAAAGCTCTTATTAGGGATGGGTCAGGATTGTCAGCTAGTCATCCAACAAGTGAATGGTTTACTATGGAGTAAAAAAAGCCACTAGCATCACTCCTTGCTAGCATGCTAAAACCCGCTCTGAGACAGTATGTGTGCTGGAATTGATCTCCTTTTAAGTTGCTGTATGTAAGCATAAAAACGCCATCATATGTTTGCAGATATTTAGGAAACATGCTGAGTTCACATACTTGTTTCTCTGAAAAACAATGCTACTGTTATTTTACTTTGAAATGTGCGTTCCGTGTCAGAATGTCTGTTTCTGTTTTCAATTACATTTACATTTATGCATTTGGCAGACGCTTTTATCCAAATTGACTTACATTGCATTCAAGGTACACATTTTTATATTTTTGTCAGTTCTTGCTTTCCTTGGGAATCGAACCCATGACCTTGGCTAGCGCCATGCTCTTATTGTTTGAGCTACAGGAAAGCTTAATGCACGATTAATGCACGTTGCCAATATTTTTTTATCTGGACTGCAGTACCCATTTCAACCAGCTGCCATTCCTACATACAACACCTTTAGAAGCTCCAACGCTCCAGCCATCAAGGCCTGTTGACAGCAATGCAAATGTTCTGACAGTAGGACAAATATAACTTCTTTTTTTTTTTTTTTTTTTTTTTTTTTTTACAGTTGAGTCGTTTCTACATTAATTTGGAAATGTGAAATTTTTACAAATATAAAAATATTAAAAACTGTTTTAATTGCGATTTTAATTAGTTAATAAAAAAAATAGATTTGATTTAATTGATCGATTCCCATTGATGGTATGCAAATGTTTGTGGCCTGAGTAGACACATTAACAATTGTTTGCACAGAATATTCATCATATATAAACAGACCTTAAGACTGGGCAATGGTTACATAATGGGTTTTGCATTTTAAAAATAGTTTGTCAGGTTAAAAATCTTTTAAAACATGTAGTTCTGTACATCCATACATACTTTGCAAACTACAGTACTTTGGACAGCTAACATACCGTTGAGGCATGCAGCACTGATGTTCCGCGTCACATTGTCGCAAAAAATCGCATGTATGTTAGTTCGATCACCCACACAAACAAATATAATAAAAATATTCCCAACCCTGTCTCATGTCTGGTGAGTGAGTGAGCCAGACTAGGCCTGTAATGTTATAGCCATGGTGTGATGAGTCTAGATGACTTTGCTGATCCATGCAGACATCACTCAGCCAGCTGTGGTGGTGCAGCATTCATCAACTGACCTAAGATCAGTTGTGAATGTTGGTGCTATGGCAAAGATTGGGGTCAGGGATCCTGATTACAATTCGGGAATGAGATGAGACCTGTACCTTAACTCTGACTACTTGATGGCCAAACCTGGCAACAGATGCCACAAAACAGCATCGTGACATCATCAGTCATCGTGATCGGCTCCTTCCACCAGTTTCAGACTCATGTATGGTCATTTGTGCTGCTGCCACCTAACATGCCCATAAGTGGCGAGGCAGACCGCTCCTCTCCTGTAGCCTGCCCACGTCTCTCTCTCTCGCAGCCTCCCTCCCCCTCTTCTCTTCCTGGCTCGAGGAGAGAAAGCCGATAGAAGCCTGCATTCCTACAGCATAGCAGGAAAGCTTCCTGACACAGGCGGGGAATGCGTGACGTCCCTCTCCGACCGTGCGGTCAAACTGCTCTCGGGACAGCACTCGCGCCATGGCTTGTGTTCAGCCAAACTCGGTTGGCCTGAAGGGGAAAGGTCTCACAGTATAGTGCACAACACACATTATTAAAGGGATAGTTCACCCGAAAATTAAAATTCTGTCATCATTTACTCACCCTGAAGTTGTTCTAAACCTGTATGAGAACACAAAAGATGTTTTAAAGAATGTTCGTTGACGATAGCCATTGATTTCCATGGTAGGTAAAAACTAAAATTTTTTGCACCAATAAAATGTGCAACACTATGTTTTACTACCAAATTATATGTAATAATTAATTTAAAATCTCACGATTTCGGGGCACGCATGTTCCCAACATAATGCATGATGAGATTCGCTTGGCCTTGAATACCGCTCCAATGTGGTATTCAAGATAATGTGGATTTAGTGTGCATTAAGGGCACTGCACTGTGGCATTTTTAAGACATGGGACAGTCTTGCGCACTTACTTCCTGTCATGTGCACACGCTCTTAATTAGCCAAGACTGCAAGTGTGGGTATTTGGACAGGGCAAATGTGTGCCAAACACATCCTGAAAAGTAAAGCCAAAACATTTTGAAGTATAGGTCATAAACTCCACCCTCTTCATGTAATCGATTGGGATGCTAGCAAAAACTATTTTTTTTTCTTCCAAAGATGGTTTCTGTCATTTTTAGGTTGTACGTTGATGTGATTCGTTTTTTCATTAAGTTTGGTTTTAGTTAGTTAGATGCTATAAAAACTGAATGTAATGTCATGATTGACAGTTGGTCTTTTAAGGACCTTGATACCGCGCGGCCCTACCTAAGAATCACTACTGCACAGACTCAGGCGCTGAGTGATCAGCTTAATTTTTCTTCAGTGGAAGTCCTTCAGTCTTTCTTTTTTACAGTCTATGGTCCTAACCCAGGGGTTCTCAACTCTGGTTCTTGATGTCCACTTTCTTGCCGAGTTTAGCTCTAACCCCAATCAGACACACCTGAACAAGCCAATCAAGGTCTTCAGGATTACTAGAAGGTTACCAAATGGCACCCTAAACCCTCACGGTCTTCCTCTGAGTCCGCACTTTCACAACGTAATGCCGCTTTGACTGCCGGGTAGAAGTCCTCTGCGTAGCCCGCGAACTTGCGGGCTCAGCTGAAATGTGCATTGAGGGCACATAGCAGCCGCAAAAGGGGGACTCACGAGCACCCTTCTTTAAGCTTAAATGACGAATGGGACACCCTACAGTCTTGGCACACTTCATGTGCACTTTCGGTCTTGTGGACTTACAATGGCCGCTGCGTGCGCGTGTCCGTTAAGTCCACAAGACTGAAAGTGCACATGAAGTGTGCCATTTGGGACAGGGCCTTTGATTGGGTTTGGAGATGAACTCCGCAGGAGAGTGGACCTTGAGGGCCAGAATTGAGAAGCCCTGTTTTAACAAGAAGAGATGAAGCAACATGTGATAAAAGGTATCTCTTCCATGATAATCAGAGTTTTGTGCTAACCAGTGGTAATTGCAAAACTACTGTAGTTGCTTTCTGTGACGTCACTCCTGGGAGCCCTGCACTGGAATCTCAATGGACCGAAGTACCGCTCATCATGTAGGTCCTGTATAAAGCCCGGGTATACTATTCCGTACCCACACAGCTTTCAGGGTACTCGACCACGGATGGCAGAGTTCGACACGTGCAGTGCAATTTCTTCATACTCTACCAGACATTGGAGGGCAGCACTGAGTCGTGTCATCAACAGGACATTCGCTCGACAGGATCAAAGAAGAAAAAAGTAGTGGATCAACCATTGCAACAGTTCAGAAGAAACAACAATGCACAAATTTTGCACAAAAGCCATTGTAGCGTTTTCCTCCTCCTGTTTCAAGCATGTTATTTTAGAATCACTTTTTCCGCACTCTTCTTCGATGACAGTGCTGTGCGTATTGCCACCTGGACTCTTCTATCTTTCTTGCGCATGCACTGTTGTACGTGCACCATCAACGCAGTCTCAAAAGTTGGGCTTCCACGAATCCTCCTGATGACGAAAATTACATCATGCTTTGGGCTTTATTCTGTCATCATTTACTCACCCTTATGTTGTTCCAAACCTGTATGAGCTTCTTTCTTCTGTTGAACACAAAAGAGGATATTTTGAAGAATGTTGGTATTATCAAACAGTTGACTGTAGCCATTGACTTCCATAGTAAGAAAAAAAAGACTATGGAAGTCAACTGACATCAGTAGTTGCTGTTGCTCATGCCGCTCTTGAAAATGATTTCTGGTAGCTTTGTTGCTACAAATTGCTGTCAGTGTGAACGCCCCTTAATACGAGTAACATCTAAGTACACTACTGTCAAAAGTTTGGAAATAATTTGTAGTGTTTGTTTTGTTTTGTTTTGGAAAGGAATGTCTTTATTTGATCAAAAATACAGTAAAAACTGTAATACTGTGAAGTATGATTACAATTTAAAATAACTGTTTTTGTGGAAACCGTGATCCTTTTTCTTAGGCTTTATTGATGAATGGAAAGTTTGAAAGAACAGCGTTTAATCGAAATGGAATTTTTTGTAACATGAATGTCTTTACTGTCACTTTTGATCAATTTAATGCATCCTTGCTGAATAAAAGTATTAATTTCTTAACTTAACTTACTTTTTTGAATGGTAGTCTATTATGACTTCCATACAAATATTATAGTGATTTATGAAGGATCATGTGACACTGAAGCCTTTATATATATATATATATATATATATAATTAAATAAATAATAATAAAAAAATATATATATATATATATATATATATATATATATATATATATTTTTTTATTTAAATCAAATAATTGCAGCATTGAAAACCATAAGAGACTTCTTTCAAGAACATTGACTTATTCCATGACAAGTGCAAATGGGGTAAAATTTTAATTTATGATTCATCCATAAAAATGAATCTTGTATTTTGAAGTACAGCATAGTTCTACATGCTTTCAGTATTTCTAGCTATAGCCCTCATTACAGACCATCTTTGTGTCTCATTCCACAAATTAAGCCTTTGTCTTTTTGTAGCGTTGTCTGTCTTCTGCCAGTGCTGCCAAGCTCTGGCTAGCTCTTGCGGAACATATTGCATGGACATGCCCCAAGTTAGCGCCTGTGGGACATGATTTCTGATAGAAAGTCCAGATGGAGACGCTTCAGGCCTGCATAGTGGTTTTTTAATCCCCTCCTGGGGCAAAGCCTATGACCCAGGCCATACCCCTCTGGTGCGCCTTCTCAAAGGACAGACTTATATGTTGAGCCAATGTGGTAGTGTTAGTTAGTATGAACTGCACAAGGCTGCTAGGCAGACTTGCGCTGATCTTACGGGTGCAGCACATTAGACACTTTCTTCCTCTGCCTTGTTTGAAGGGGGTGACCTCTAAACCATGTGCTAGATGACTTCTTACAGAGGCGTTTTGGGTGAAAATTGTTGCAAAATCTTTAAATAGCAATGCGTAAATGCTAACACATTTATGCTCCCTGTGTCTCTCTCTTGCGCGTGCACACACGCGCGCACACACACGCACTTCACCTTTCCTGTGTGAAAACTGTGCTATAAATGTTCTCTGGTGCTGTGGCAGACTCTGTCTGCAGTTGGCATGGTTTCAGTTGAGATCTGTGTGTGTGTGCGTGTCTACGAACGGAACGGAACAGAACAGAACAGCACTGTACAAGCCCTCATTCTTTAGATTGTACTGCACGTACAGCTGTGGCTTGTGTCTCTCGTCATCTGTTAACACAGGGCGTCTTTAGAAAGAGGCTGCATGCTCCGGAACATTGCGAATACAATCAGATGCATTCAGGAATGGAGAGACAGAACAGGCTAATCTTAAAAACACTTTTGCTGAAAGAACGTAGCTAAATGTCAAAACTCACCATGTTTAAGCAGACGGGGCTTTTATGTCAAAATTAAAAAATATCTGTTTTGTATTCTATGCTTTTAAGAGAAATTGTATGGCGTTTGCTTAACCTGACGGGATGTAGGACAGTACATGCTGTTCTTCTTTTTCTTCCCTTATATGAATTAAGTGACGAGAGAGGTCCATTGAAGGATGGATGGGTTTTATGATCAGTCCTCACTAGAGCTTTCTTTCATAACCTGGTGGGCTGCCTACCCAGGGTGTGTCTCAATCTGTTCCCTAGTTCATTAGTGAGTACACTGCTCAGGGAGTCACATTTCTAAGGCTGTCCTATATAGAATAAATAATAATGTAATTGATTTTTATTGATTACTTATAAACCGTTAAGACAGACCTACTGTGGTGCTATATGAGGTTGTTAATCGATGATGAATGCTTTTGTAGAAGTTAACAGTCTTTTTAAAATTAATTTGTAACTTTAAAATTCAAAGTAAGTTTAATTAATCGAAGTGTCTGTTTACCATTTAATCCATTAAATACATTTGAATAAATCTAATCATTTACACTCTGTTATTATTGCATCCTATTATTGCATCCTGTTAATATACAATACTGAGGTGCAAATAGTATCTATCTGTCAAAATAAAGTATAAATAGCATCTAATTACTATTTACACATTGCAAAGAACTGCTTTTACTTGGTGTAAATAGAATATATCACTATTTTCACTTAGTATGCCTATTTCACGTAAATAGCATCTACAGCTATTTGCACTTGTGATAATGTGTAAATATTAAGGATGCAACAAAACAGTACACGGTTTAATACATACTTCGGTTTTTAACTATGGTTTTCGGTTTGGTTCTGATGGCTAGTCACATCAGTTTTTTGCTATTCTATTCTTAGGCGACAGGAACAGAAAGACTTGCTTTTACTTAAAAGACTTGAAAACCTTACTTAAACTTAAAACTTTACTTTAAAAAAATGTACACTTCCTAGTGTATATTTACAGTGGCAGCTCAGAGCTGTACAGCAGCATTTAAGTATGAAAATGAATGAATAAATGTAAAATTAAAACACTACATAGTCTTCAATATAAAAAAATATACATTGATTCTTATTAAAACTACTGTATTCAAGGTTTTTTTTTAGTCAAGAGCAGTGAGTGATTTTCTCTGTCTTTTATTGTTTTATTAACATTTAAAGGGATAGTTCACTTCAAATTGTCATTGATTGCTGTTATTACTGTTACAGTGAATAAAGTTCGTTCTTCTGCTGGACATTGAATGTTGGAAACCAACCAGTTGCTTGTCCCCATTGTAGTAAATAATAATATGGAAGTCATTGGCTACCATCAACTGTCTGGTATTCAACTGTCTGTATTCAACAGAAGAGATGAATACAGGTTTGAATAACATTAGAGTGAGTAATATAATGACATAATTTTTGAGGTGAACTGTCCCTTTAAGGACAAGCTGGCAGCATGTTCACTAGGCTGCGCTGCTGTCAATTTAAGACCTGCACGCATCTAATATAGAGACACAAACCAACCGTCTCCATTGACTTTGTATTGCGTGAAGCGGCCTCCCTGTCATTTCTGACTTATTATAAAAAAAACGAACAATGTCTAAAAGCTGATATGTGACAAGGTGTACAGCAAACAAGGTAAAAAACACAGAACCAAAAACCCAGAAGTTTTTATAAGCTGTTGACCCAAAAAACAAGCGTTTAACGACACAAAAGTGAGACACTATATTACACCGAGGACTACACTCACTGGAGGGGAACGTAATCAGCAACAGGAAATATAATATATAAAACTGAATTTGGATATTTGACTAAATGTTTACTGCACACGTAGGCATACTGAGGCATACTGAGTGTCAGGATCCCAAAATGTACCCATTCTTCCTGCTGATGCTTCACGTCTTATTGCCTGTATCCACTTTTGTCTCTTCAAACGCTAGTTTTTTTGGGTCGACAGCTTATAAAAACTTAGTTATGTGTTTTTTACCTTGTTTGCTGTACACCTAGTCATATATCAGCTTTTAGACATTTGTTCTGTTTTTTGTAACCAGTCCGAAATGACAAGGAGGAGACATGCAAATAATGAACTTTCGTGATTGTGAATATAGTGTTCCGTGAGTATAACTCTCTGACACCAACATTGCAAGAGTGGCTAAACACCCCCTAACTTTAGTGCATAGTGATTGGATATTTGCTCATATCAGCGCATAGACTCACAGGCACACTCAGACAGAGCCGAAATAAACTGAAGAAAATATTTCAAACGGAGAGAAATAAACAAAATTGATTAAATGCAAAACCGACAAAAACGCAATTCACAAGCGCGTATTGAACCGTGAATGCCATACCGAACTGTTCAATATTATATTGAGAATTGTGGCATCCTTAGTGAATATCTATCGAGAAAAATTTAATTGTTACTTAGTGTAAATAGAATCTAGTTGCTATATACACTTGGTGTAAATAGCATCTATCACTATTTGCACTTAGTGCAAATAGTAGCTGTCTTAATATAGTAAAGATTAGATAATATTAACATTAGTTAGAATAGTATAGATTTTGCTGTGGTATTAAAATGGGTATTGTGAATTTATTTTTAGGAAGTCACCTATATTTGATTATTTATTTATTTATTTATTTATATATATATATATATATATATATATATATATATATATATATATATATATATATATATATATATATATATATATATATATATATATATATATATATATATATATATATATATATATATATTATCTCGCCTACTCGTGTGTCTGTGTATTTATATACATACATATATATGCTTCATGAGATTGTAGTTTTTTCCTCATTAACATTAAATCAGTTAAGCATTAAGTACACGGCTTTTTTTTTAAATACTCAAAGTTTGTAATGTGATTCGCCCAAAATCTCATATATATATATATATATACATATACACTTGCAACTCTTATTTTAACTCCTATTTACTCAACATTTTTGTGTACTATGCAATTTATGCTTAGTAGTGTCAAGCTGCTAGTGAATCTTTCTGAAACAAGAATGTTTTAAGTTGATGTTTATAGCTACCTGAATAAGTTTAATGACACAGACATTTGAAGTTAACTCTATTGCTCCCTTGAGTATTGAGGTTTGTAACAATCACAGTAATGCAAGAGTGTACTTTAAGTACAATGGTGGCCAAAATTATTAGAACACTTGGCATCTGGGAGTCGTCTTATTGGGCCTGGATTTATTTTCTAAGAGGACATTGACCCGAAACATTCTTCTAACTATTTCCGGAACTACCTGCGAGGGAAGGAATCTGCTGGAACACTGAAAATGATGGACTGGCCCCCTCAAAGTCCAGGCCTCAACCCCATCAAGCGCATTTGGGGCGAGTTGGAAAATAAACTGGACAGATCTATTTTACATTCAAAGAAAAGCCTTTGGCTTCAGTTGCAGAAGGCATGGAATAACATTCCTCAGAGGAAATATATTGACACTCTGCCAGAGAGATGTGCTGCTGTAATTGCTGCAAAAGGTGGACATAGCAAATACAGTACGACTCACTTCATCTGATATTTGATTGTCAGAGCAACCATCTGCATGTTTCATGAACATTATGAAATTCAATCTTGTTTTGGGTGCAAAAAATGGGTCAATATTTTCAGATCTGTCAGGTGTTCTAATAATTTTGGCCACCACTGTATGTACAACAGACATTTTTAGGAACTAAAATTGCTCTTATAATGCTCAAACCAAGCAATTGAGCATGTGTTTGTGAGCTTTTGTAAAGTAATGTCAGGCCCACCCATCTTTGTGTCTAAACTTGGGCCTTTTAGGACGCACTTTTAGAATTTGGTTTCGGTTCTCTAGTGTCCTCATACATCAGATGCGCAGACAGAACAGACATGCTTTAATTCACCACATGGCCTTTGAAGTCAAATGTTTAGTCTGCCAACAGATTGTGTGTGTGTCGAGGTATGTGGAGACGAGATAGCAATCTCCCCCACATGCACGGTCAATGTAATGCCTTGTCTATCCTGCTGGAGAGCGCGTGCCCTACTTGCGACCTCTGTACTGAGACACACACACACACACACACACACACTGAAGAGCAGTCAATGACCCTGTCGTCTAGACGCTCTTAGTGCTACCGTAAGAACCATTGATTGGGTGGAAGCTGACACTTCCAGCATTGCTGAGAGAGAGTGCTACCAACAGAGTGTTTGGACCCTCCCCCCCCCCACCCCGGCATTAATGTCAGGGCCATTTTGCTGTCCACACCTCCATGAACGCACACACACAACCATAGGGACCTGCCAGGGTGTTTTTCCCCAGTATACCCTAAGGAGTGTTGTGGTACTAAAGCCCAAAGTATACTTATTTTTTTTTTGCATATGCTAGGTAGTGTATGTGTACAGTCGAATGCGTAGCCTTTCAAAGTATGCTCCATCTGATAGCGTGCATGTACGTAGGCAGTCGACATTTGCGCTCTTGAAACTTCCATCTTTGTCCAGTGTCTGCACTATCGTATACGTTGGACTTCACTGTACCTTTACATGTAGATTAAGTATGATCATTTAAATATGTGAATATTTATGTGAAATACATTATGACTAACTGTGAATGGCTGTGATCCTGTACACCTTTGGTATGTTCAGAACGTCATACTTCCATGCAGTATATTTCCAGTATGTATACTGTGCACAGCATTACATTTTTTTTCTACATGCACAGAATATCTGGATTACATGCTATATTTGTCAGAATGTTGAGCATTCAGCCGAAGCACACCACGTGGAATACTGTATGCCGCGGTGCACTCTACTACAATGCACAATCTATTTCAGTATTTCAGATTTGTTTAGTAATAGTTATTTATTTTTATGATGACCTTCAATACTTACACGCTATACATGTGCAGTATGTTTATTGTGCGCGGTATGCACGTTTTCAGTTTGTAGTACACATAGAATACCTGGAATATACATTTGTCAAAATTCAGTATTCAAACGAAACACTGCATGGAATACTGTATCCCAATGCATTTTGTATCTTCCACAAAGCGCAGTATGACCTTTTATACCTTTGACAAATTAATAGGAAGTGATTATTAGCCTCAATACTTTCTTGAGTCAGTATTTGATTTGATTGTTAAATGGTGGAGTTTTTTCTTGTAAATTATAAATTATTTATTTTTAATATAACCTTCAATATTTATATTTGCTATATGTATATTGAGCGAAGTATGCAAATTCAGTATGCACTAAATACCTGGACATACAGGATCATTGGATAGTGCATACTATTTCACATGCTAGTTTTCAAGGTGCAGTGTGTAGTATTTATGAGGATCTATTGACAGAAATGCAATATAATATACAAAACTATGTTTTCAGTGGTATATAAAGACCTTACATAATGAACTGTTATGTTTTTATTACCTTAGAATGAGCCTTACATTCTACATACACTGCGGCTCCCCTTACAGTAAAGGCACCATTTTTCGCCGCCATGTTTCTACAGTAGCTATAAACGGACAAACTGCTTTACAGAGTGCTAGCTACTCTCTGCTGTACCATATGACGACATCTTTGTCCTGTGTCAGCCTCCGTAGTTTCTCTATGTGCTTAGAAAGGGAGGCGTGAGCAGTGGCCGGTTGCAATTTGCAACCTCACTGCTAGATGCCGCTAAAATTCACCTTTAAATAAGAGTACAGTATAATACAGTAAGCAATATGCTAGTATTCTGAACATAGGTTAACGTACTACTCAAGCATGTTTTGGTGCAGTATACATGACCTTCTAGAGTACATCTGGTAAAATACTTTGCAGTATACTGTACATCCAGAGCACACTGCGTGGTATGCAGGACAATGCGCTCAACCTTCTATTTCCAGTGTGACCAATGAAACAAAAGCAATATCATATTTGTTTTGTCTTTGATTCATTATTTGATCAAACTGCCATGAGTTAAGACATTATATAATTTCTATTAAACATTTGGACAATCATTTAAAAAAAATGTTTTTTGCTGCTTACTGCTTACTATTTCACATACTGTTTTTAAAATAGTACGGAGAACACCGTATGAAGTAAGCATTACACTAGTATTCCATTCCCAACATTCTTTGACTTTATCAGGGTTTATCATGTCCCTTTGTGTCTCTCCAAGCGCTTGGCATCCTCACACCTCTGTCTCTCTCTCCCTCTCTCTTTTTTTTAATATTGCCTCCTTTATTCATTATAGTCTGGCACCCTCTGTACCAAACGAGACGTTAATGTGCTTGTACCCTTTCCATGCACTCTCGCTAGCTGTCTCTTGTCTTCTCACTGCCCCAAAAGACGGACTCTCTGACACCTGAGGGGCCATAGGAAGGTCCCAGACATCTCATGTCTTCATGCACCAGACAAACACGCATTCTGTCATTTTCTGTCTAGACTATTATTTTAGCACACATCTCTCCTGCTATTGTTTTGTATTTATCGCTGAGATGGATTTAAGGGTTGGTTCGCCCAAACATGAATATTCTGTCATAATTTACTCACCTTCATGACACTCCGAACCGGAATTACTTTTTTTTTTCATTTTTTTTTTCATGGAACACAAAATTGTTATTTTCCATACAATGAATATATATTTTGGCTGTTCAGCTCCAAAAAGAAAGAGGAAAAAAAAAACAACCACAAAATGTCTCCTCATGTGTTCCACAAATCGAACCAGAATTTTTATATTTGGAGGAACGATTCCTTTAAGACAGACACTGATAAAATAACCCCATCAGCAAGAATAGAAGGTCAATTAGAAAGGACAAAATGAAGCCCAGGTCTGCACTTCTCCAGCCAATAACGTCAACCAATGATCTGTGAAAAGTTTCTGCTGCAGATATATAAGATCGTGTTGTCTGGCTGTACCAGACGCAGGTTTTTTTAACTTTTCTTTTTTTTTAAGCTGTCCTTTAGAAACAAGTACATTCTGATATAATCTTTAAACGAGGCATCAAGCTGAAACGGCTGCATTAGCATTTATCTGATATGTGATTCAGCTCCTGATATACTGATCTGACTCTCATCGTCTTGAGCTTAAAGCCCTCTGGAGTCATAATAAACAACCTTTCAACGCATTGTGTATATTTTATTATTGCAAAATGAGAGCGATTTAGACTGTGAACCTCCACAGGCCTCTCAGCCTTGTACCTCTTACCATGTACCACGGTAATGTCATGGTGTTTTTGGAGTATTTAGTAGTTTTTAATCAAAGTAATTTAATTGCGAATACCTGGTCCAACATCAGTATTTTGACAATGCTGGGTGAAGAAAATGTACAGCAAAACTTTTAAATCTGACAATCATGAAATGTTTGTTTAAAAAAGTGCTTTATATTATATTATATTATATTATATTATATTATATTATATTATATTATATTATATTATATTAATGTATTAAATTATAAATTATTATATATTATAATATTTTTTTAAACATTTTGAAATGTTTAAAATTTTGATTATTATTATTTTGCTATTTTTAGTTTTATTTTTGTTGAACTGTGCAGGTTTTTGAGTCACTCGCAGCATCATATAAAAAGAATCAGTCTCTCACCTGTAATGTTTTATATTTTTATTTTATATTTTATGGATTGTGATATTGTTTTCCATGTAAATAGCCTCGATGCTAACATGGTGTTAAAATTTTAATAAACAAACAAACTCTTGCCTGTAATATTTCAGAAAAGGGGGAAGGGAAATATATAAAAGACTTATTTATCCTAGATAAATTTTAAAGATTTTTCGAGTCAGTCTCTACATATGTTCTATTTGATAGACTGTTTGTACGCCTTAAATCACAATTTTTTTCCGCTCCCAATAAAGTTAGCGGCTAACATGGCCAATTTTATTCACCTAAGCCAATTTTTACTTGCATTTGGCTCTTGGGCAGTGTTTATTTTGGACCCTGCTAATATAGATAATCTGATATAATACACATTAAATTAAATCAACACTTATTTTATGCAATATTTACTCAAAACTCATGAAAAACATACTTGTTGACAAGGCTGTCATTTTAGATTTTGGAATTGATTCAAAGAGCACTCCTGTTAATCAGCCAAACAGACAGAAATATTTAATGCTGATAATGTCCAATTATGCAGTTCAGTAATAATTTGGTACCATGGTATACATCAAAAACCCATGCTGTTACTTTCCTATACCATAACTGTACCTTGGTACAGCTACAGTACTTTTGTTTTTGTAAAATAAAAAGCCCCTGTCATAACTCCACCCACACTGCAACACTTCTCTCTCCTCTGCTTTTTCATTCCTATTTTTATTTTTTATTTTTTTCTCGTCAGGAACAGGGCAGAGATTAAAAATGTTCTGCTGGCTTTTCTTTTCCCTGTGAGCTCTGTCTCGCCAGCCGATTGAAAACGACGCAGACGGATAATGATGCGGGCGAGAGACTGAAGTTTTTGCGCAGGGAGGGGGAGACTCATCCGCCCACATTTTGTATTTCCATATTTTATTCTGTCGTAAATGAAATAAAAGAGAAAATGATGCTGTTTACCTCCGACATGCTCTGCTACCATCAAGTGTTATGATTCCCCTCTGTGCCAGCCGCCAAACACCCCCCAACCCCCATCGGCCCACGCCCTGCATGAGAGTGTGTGAGACGGTGTCTAGCTCTGGCTGCAAAGCACTTGTCTGAGGGGAAAATGTGATTGTGGTGGGGGTGGGGGTGTTTTTGGGACTTTGTGTTTTTTAAAGAGAGACCGAAAGATGGGGGTGTTGCCTCATTCTCTGTCTTGATAAATCAATCTTGAGGCTGGCAGACGAGGCAGGCACCAGAGACACTTTCAGACTGGCACCATTCAGCCCTGAACCCCTGTGCACACACACACTCAGACAATGAGACCCCGGCACAATACAATGATAAACATGTTCCAAATGTGAGACGCAAATACAGACAGTACATATACACAACAGTTCTAGACCTGTCAATCTTTTCCATCTTTTATGTTTCACAATGCATTCCCATGGAACATCCTCTAAAGTGTATTTGCCTTAAAAATGTCACTGGTATAATCTTAAGATTCTGAATGGCTGGCAAAGTAAATTCCTGGGGTCAGAGGGCCTGGAATAAAACCGTGTTTACAAGGTACTGGGCTGCTACAGTCAGTGTTTTTTTGATCAATTATGAGCAATGTGACACCACAGAATTAGAAATTAAAGGCCCTGATATACTAATCAATCAAAATAAAATAACAGACTGGTGTAATGTGATGTAATTTTGAAGAAAATCAGTTAGTCTTCGAAGTTTAAAACTGCTTACCAAAGCAAACTTTCAACAAAAAAAAGTGACCATAAGCAAATTCAAACTAATCGGTCCATGGTAATGGCGTAATAGGTAGGTGTGTTCTGTGTCTCCACCTTCTTTGACATGGAAATCTTCTCCAGTTCATTCCTTTTATTCAGTCTGTTGAGGTCTGATGTGAGTAAAAACATGAACATACTGGAGAACTGCTTTATAGTTGAAATTGTGGTTGTATTTCTTATTGAAAGCAACACTGGCACGGTTTTACATATTTAATACTGTAAAGCTGCTTGTTTTAAAAGCAATCTCTTGTATAAAGTGCTGGGGCCTTGAGCAACTGATAAAGTTGCTTGTTGCAGTCATGGCTGGTTAGAAAAGAAACCGATTTACGTTTACTTCTTGTCGCTTGTCGCATCATGCCTGGTTTGGGTGGTTCTTGTTCCGAATAAGCTGCAAAGATGGCTGCATTGAGATTGGGATCCCACAGGACCCAAAGCAAATCTCGCGGGAATTGGCAAATTTACCTTTGCTTCGGGTGGGAGTGGGCGGTCAAAAAATATAGCGCAGGTCCTGTGGTCCGGCAGTCCCGCGATTTGTCGTGTAACAAGGAGGAGTCAACAAATGAAGTTCACTGCATTCGATCAGTAACATTATCTTCCTCCATAGAGACTAGGCCAAGTGATTTCATTATTTAATTCAGTCGTTAAATATGTTTAATGTTTAATATTATTTATTTTCTTTTTTTCTTTGTTAATTAGCTAGGCGACATCAACATCTGATATCTGTGAGGTTTTTATATCCTATTTTTTATTTGTGTGTTGTTATGCATATAAAATACACCGCTATATTGCCAAAAGTATTGGGACACCGCTCCAAATAATTGAATTCCAGTGTTCCAATCACTTCCATGACCAAAGGTGTATAAAATCAAGGTCTGCGTTCCACTCCATTTTTTAGGCACACACTTGCAAACTTTGCTAAGCACTTCCCCTCGGGAGAATCCCTGTCACCATTTTGAAGTGCGTTCTACTTTGTGAAGTGGACAAGGGAAGTTTATAGTGATGACTTGCGCTTCTCTGTTTGGCAATCTGATAGATGAGTCTGAGTTTGGTGGTTGCCAGGAGAACAGTTCTTGTCTGACTGTATTGTGCCAAGTGTAAAGTTTGGTAGAGGGGGGATTATGGTGTGGGGTTGTTTTTCAGGGGTTGGGCTTGGCCCCTTAGTTCCAGTGAAAGGAACTCTTAATGCTTCAGCATACCAAGACATTTTGGACGATTTCATGCTCCCAACTTTGTGGGAACAGTTTGGGTATGGCCCCTTCCTGTTCCAACATGACTGCACACCAGTGTGCAAAGCAAGGTCCATAAAAGCATGGAGGCGGGAGTGGATACAAACATTGTGGGAGCGGGCGGTAATAGTCAGAAATTCAGCAGGAGCGGGTTGGTGCAAGATTAAGAAAACAGTCCCGCACAGGGCTCTACTGCAAAGTGGGCCTGACTTTATGGCAATAATCAAAAGTCTAAAAGAGATGTTTGCCTGAGGCCAGGTCTGCTATAGCCAGTGCCACCCTCATGAGCTGTCTGCTAAAAGTGCGTGTGTCTGCCAGGGGAGGTTTAATTGAGCTGTGACTCATCTAATGGAGAAGGCAAAAGGCTTGTGTCACACTTGGGTGCATGGCAGTACTGTAATGAATCAGTGGTTGCTGAGGACAACAGGTGTGTATGAGTGTCTGTCCAGTTCAGAATGGACAAGTGGTAAAAAAAAATAATGTTAAAAATGATAGTTTGAGAGTAGGTGGATGTTCTATAAATGGGGTACTGCAGGTTATCTGCAGGTTTGTGTATGTGTATCAGTGTGTGTTTGAGTACTGTTTAGGTAGCAGAATATGCCCGAGAGGATGAAATCTGAGCTTGGCACATCCGGGCTGATTCACAGCTCCTTATTATAAAGAACAACAGAGACTGAGAAGGAAATCCTGCTTTGGAGAGCAGATAGGGAGACGATGATAGGTTTTGGGACCTTACGTAAGATAAAAGATTCATCAAATATTCTTGCTGGGTTATTACGTGGGCACTCCCACGCCAGAAGCAGGAACTATGCCAAATAATGGCTGAACAGCATGAGTGCTTATAGCGGTTTATATCCTTTTTTTATTCTAATAACAGTTACTTAAAAGCTCTTGAATTGGGCGCGAATTGGAGTGGTTTGATAGACCCTACTTAATGCTTGAACCCTCTAAAGGTTTTATTACACAAGGTTCCCTCTCTTTAAAAATTGCGTCTTGGGACACAAGATGGTGCCTCCCTTTGTAGTTGCAGATTGTTGTTCCTTAACTCTCTAGATTTATGTTGGCTGAATTCAGGTTGATTGGGGCACTTTTTGCCATTTGAGATGATTGGGGAAAAAGTGTCCAAATCCACCTGAATTCACTCCTATATATGACAAGCAAACACAAAAAGTGTTTTATTTAAAAAATCTTCAAGATTGCCCAGAAGGCAATTTGGATTGTGTGAAACCTCAATAGATTGTATCCTGAAATCTATCTTTTTAAAAGACTCCTGGAAGTCATTGTATAATTCGCACACTGGCTGTTGAGTATCCACGGTTACATAAGACAGCTGGTTACATAAAATGTTGAGAGCGTGAGTGAGAAGGTTATCCTAAATGTGGCCAGAGGCAAATCTAAGATTAAGATTAGGGTCAGGAATTAGGGTTCGGGATTCTCAATTGGCTTGGTAATGTGGGGACATAGTGAAACTGAAACTGAAAGATAATTTGTAGGAAACCAAGTCTCTGTAAATTCTGGCAAGTTCCTTCTGACATACTGACAGTGAAGGGCCCTAGCAACAGCACACTGGCCTTGAAGTAGTGGATAGAGGGAACTCCTCCATTCTTTCTTGAGTCTGGAGAGAGTGAAACCAGAGTTTAATTTGGTAATCACCGTAAGGCTGACTCCCTGCTCTGTTTATCTTCTTTATTTTTTAATTCTTTAGTTTATCATCAGATCCCTGCTGAGGTGTGTGCAGTAGGCTGCTAGTGAAGTGCTCATAAGGTGTCTATGTAATAAAATAGGAATGAGATTGACGTGGGGTTTTGGTGAGGGTCTAGGATAATTTTGTATTTTGTTGGTATAGCGTGTAGTGTGCAGGTGCAGGCAGCCATTGTTGTAAAGCTGGCCCATCTTATGTGATGTCTTCCATGACATGTCAGACTCGCATATTTCGTGTTTATAGTTTTAGGTTGGTATTGATTCCCTTTGTTTAACCTCTCCTCAGTAAACCTTTGTCTCCTCAGCATTGGGGTACCACAGGGTTCGGTACTTGGCCCATACATTTCTCCATTTGTACTCAAAACTGTAATGCATTCATTACTTCTCTTATAGTATGTTGCTTATCTCAACACCCTTCATTTCCTCCTCTCTGTCTCTTCGGCTATGATCTTAGAGTGGATCTCTGCATGCCTTTCTATCATATCAAACTGGATACTGACACAATTTGATAATAATCTCAAGCCTCATCTGCTCTTCTTCTGAGCCAAGAACTTCCCTTAATACATCTCAGTTGAAGGTCATATAGTCAGTTACCTAAAACAGTAGGAGTCACCCTGGACTTTGCAAACCACTTTACGCAAACTGGCCATTTGCAATGCTATATGGTCTGCAATTCTGTCTTTTCTTGGCTAATGCTTTATTAAGCTGCTCATTCAGGCAGTAGTTATTTCATGGCTAGGCAAACACAACTCACTTCTTGCTGACCTACTTGCGTCTTTCAACCCCAGGAATACCGGAACTTGACCTGTATTTAACCTCCATAAATTCAATGCCAAGCTTCTGCTCAGGTCTGTACTTGGGATCTTATTAACTGCAAGAATTACATTAAAGTGTTTGACCTGCAATGCTAATGTCTAATTTACTAATTTGTCATTTAGATGATTCTTTTATCCAAGGTGATTTAAAATACACCTGTAGCAACCTGGGAAGGGACTGCACAATGGTAGTAGTTCATGAATCAACTCTTCAGAAGTTTTAACCTACAGCGTTTTTGTTACCAACTCTTTAAATGCTAGACTACATCATCCCAGTGGTGCCAAAAGCCTAGTTCCCTACAACCTTAAAACACTCCATCATCCATCTCTCCTTGCAAAGGGTTTCTGCTCGTCCAGGTCTAGAGTTCTTTCAAGTCATTCCTCAAAGTACAAGTTTTATTCGTCACATGCTCAGTTGAAGTAGCACTGAAATGTTTTCACACATTTGCGTGTTGGGTCTCCAGTCTCCACACCGTGGCTGTAAGTGGAACGATGATAGTGTGTGGGAGGAGGTTTCACCTTCACTGTATAGTATATGTGTTTGTGTGTGTGCTTGTGTTTGCCCCTCAGCCAAACTGCCTTTATCTGGCATGGTGGGAAGTTGTTAGATCGTTAATCAATGTCAGAAGAGCAACATGCCCTATGGCGTTTCTCGTCTCAAAGGAGAGCGCTGCCATGTGGCTGTGTCATAATGGAAATGTATGGGCAGCCATTGATGGGCAAATGCAGGGATTAGTCAGTGTATTATGTCAAAGCCGAGCCTCTAGATTCCTGTCTCATAGAACCTTTTGTTTATCATTCAGTCATGACCAAAAAGCATTTATATATCTCCTGGATAGTCTCAGCTTCAGATGTGCTTTCTTGGCCTAGTTTCGAGGAACAAGATGTGGCCTGTAGAACAGATCTATGGTCAGATGTACCGATATGAATGATTTGTGTGCTGCAAAGTGACACACCTGGGGTTTCTGTACAAGGATTCCTGGATGGTGTCAGCTTCTCAAAAAAAAGTTTAAAAAGTTTTAGAAAGTACCAGGGACACTTAAAACGGTAAGTGAGTGCAGAAATGATGCAGATCAGTCCTTCACATTACTCTATATCTGCTGCAGTTGTTGCACTGAGGCCCTATCTTCCATTTTCAGTTCGTCACAGCACGCCACGGCGCTCTGGCCGATCTCCAGAGAGAGATATTCGTCACATAGAATGCTGACACAAGGAGGAACTGTCCTCAAGGAGGAGAGGAGCGAGAGAGCGTCTTGGCTTGTGCATGCTGGCTGATATCGGAGCTGTCAGTCAAACAATGAGCAAACTTCACTCATACTCCTTCCTAACTTCCTCCATATCCTTATCGCTATAAATCAACTCCACTGTTTTTCAAATTAGACATTCTCTTCCTTGATTTAAACACACTGCCTGTGCCAATCTGCATTCACATATTAGTAGTCTCAGTCCTGATCTGATCTTGGGATGTGTCAAAATTGACTAGCTGGGTGTCTGATCCCTGAGCTTTGTATAATTTTGCAGACTCAGGGTCACGGTCAGACCAGGCAGCGAGCAGACATTTTTCTTAATGAGTGTTCACATAGTTCTTCTGTTTGAAAACATTTGGACTGAGTGCAGTGTTAAAAATTTAACTGCACTGTATTTTGTCCATTGCATTGCTTCTTGTGCTGTTTTTTTGTGCATCCATAGCAGTTCAGGTTAAAAAGAATCCCACTTTTAAAATCTTCCACTTCAACTTCACTTCCATTCTGCTGCGTGCGATCCAGCTGTTTCTGAATGTAAGAATGTGCCTTATAGTACAAGCACCCATTAAGAACCATGTCCAGCCAGGGTGGAGTAAACTTAAAACCAGCCTAATTATACAGAGCTTTCTTAAGAATGATTAGTCAACCAGTAGTTAAGAGAATCCGATTTTGAAAATATAGCACATTCCTAGACTTTAGGGTCAATATAACACCCATGCAGACCTCTATCATAGATGGCTATAGAGTCTCCAGTTCCTAATGACCTGTCACATGGTGCTTTGATAGATAAGAGCCGTCAAAACCAGACTGCTGTGTCCAGAGCTGCCCTACACATGTCCACATTCTTTGCTTTGTCTTTTTTAACATTTGTTCTTTTTGCTAACAATGTTTCATTTGCCTTTTCTTGTCGAGCGGGCTTCTCTTCTCCCTGTAGTGTTTGAAGTGGAGATGATTTTACTTTCAGAGGTGTGCAAGCCAGCCCCAGTTATATTTATCTCCAAACTTCAAAGTGCCACCCTGCTGTGTTTTTGCATCTGAACAAATAAAGAAGGTTGTTTCTCCAGTGTAGTCTTCCATATGGCTCTCTTCCGAAATGAACCAGCCAAGGGGAACAGGTACCACTTGTTCAAATATAATCATGTTAACCAGTTTTCTCTCTTTCTCTTTTCTCTTCAGTTTCTCCTAAGATGAAACTCCAGCACTCCTGAAGAGGGATGACACCCCTGGCACATTGGATAGGACGGTGCCTATGGGCATCTGTGTCACTCACATGCCAAGCCTGAAAAGTGGAAAGAAAGACAATTCTTGCAGACACGTCAAACACTTCCAAGCTTTTGTGTCAAAACTTGCACTGTTGGCCATGGCTGCATATCCATGGCTTGGAGGATAGGGTCCCTTGTTTAGCAAGCTTTTTTACCACAGTGAGTTTTGTAACTGGTCGTTTAGAAAATCCAGCACTTCCTTTGGCCAGGAGGGGTTTAAAGAGCAACTGCCACACATGAGCTGAACCAGAGGATCCAAAATGGAGGTCACACAGCAACGCTCTTTCTACTGGACTGGTTAAAGCTGCAGTCAAAAGCATTACTGCAAGGGCAGTATGCAGGCAGCTGACTACCCAGCCACATATAATAACACAGGTAAGAATCACTTTACCCCTTGATATGTAAACTCAATTTCTCCTTTGCACATATTATATATAAAATATTAAAATTGATGTACAAATGCATCTGATTAAGACTCAACATAATTTATCACTTTTATTATATATCTGGTGGGTCCTCATAGTTGCTGCCATGAACACATAACCAATTAGTTACTTCCCTTTTTTATATCTACAATAACAATAATAAATAATATATCATCAATAATGGTATTAAATAATAATATTACGTTAATTATAAGGTAGCAAAATGTATTCACTGTAATACAATAATAGTAATAATAATAATATAATGATTAATATGTTGTTGTTGTTGTAATTATTATTATTATTATTATTATTATTATTATTATTATTAATTTAATGGCGTCTCTCGTGGCGCTTTGCAGACTCTGCTGTGTGCGTTCATGTGTTTTGAAGGAGGCGTGGCTTTGGAGAGTGCTCTGAAGGGAGGGTGGGATCTTATGCTTTCAAAGCTAGCCTCTCTGTATTTGCCTACCCTACCTTGAAATCTTTTTAAACTGAAAGGAGTCACTATCATGTTAGGAGGTTTTGTTTCACAAAAATCAAAAAGGAGAATGTTTTCAGAAAGTGAAACTTCTGTCTTTGTGCGGGGCCGGCCAAGTGCTGACACTGAAAATACTCCAGTATCCAGTTTTTAATATCAGATGTGGAATTTGAACTTGGAGTGGAATTTGGACCCATACATCCAAAAATTCCTGAGAGACCTGAGGTAGAGGATATTGTTTTAACAACTGGATGGCCCCCAAGCTGAGCCGAGGTCACAATGTTCTGCTCTTTATTCATCATGGAGAGAAATGAAAAACCAGAACATTCTGTTCAAAAGCATGTGATGGGCTCTCCAGCTGAGGAGAAAGAGCGCCGGCCCATGGTCTTAAGCAACCTGTCAGTCAAAGAAGTCACAACAGAATGAAACATTTAAACTAGCAGAACCAAATAAACATTAGAAAGCTGGTTTGAAATTTAACACAAACAAAGCTTGCACTAAAATCAGAACCAGAAAGTACTTTATTGCCAAGTATGATTGCACATACAAGGAATTTACCTTGGTATTAAATGTATGTAACAAGACCCATAATACAATTTAAAAATACAATATAAAAAAGTATAAAGACACAGATGGGTTTAGTCAGAATATTGACATAAACATATTGACATGCTGTCTTTATTTTTTCACCTTCATGTCGTTCTAAACCCGTATGACTTCTGTGGAGCTCAGAAAGAAATTCTGCAAAATGTCAGACCTGCTCTTGAACATGTTAAGCTCCGTGAAAGTAGTCTACATTACTTGTGCTGTATTTATTTTTATATTTAATTCAAATGTGGCATGTTAACACACGCCACCTATAGAAAAGCTTCAGTTTGCCATATTTTAATAAATTGTGACAAAAACTTTTAGGGAACTTTTGTTCCTAATTTTTTCCACTTAACCCATCAACTCAGTTTTGTTGGATGGACAAGAGTAGCTTGAACATTTTTTTAAATATCTTATTTTGTGTTCCATGCATAAAAACAATTTAAAAAAAAATGGTTTGAAGGATATGAGGGCGAGTAAATGTGATATTTAAATATTTAAACTTATTCTTCAAAATAAGTTTAACTTAAATACAGAAATGACCATATTTTATTGCTTTTAAATCGTTTGAGAGAGACAAACACGAAGGTTGGTAAATCTTATTATACAAACACTAACGATCACAATCCAAGCATGTCCAAGTAATTTGTTAGATAAATGTCTCTGGCATTGTTCATTTAATATTTGGTTTAAGTTAATTTTATCCCAGTCAAAGAAATGTACGCTGCCACTGTTTTTGTCAATATGATTTGATTTAATTTTCATGATTTTGCCTAGCAACAGAGACTAACTACTGATGCTTGTGGTTACAGATACACGCACACGCACACACACGCACACACACGCACACACACACACACACACACACACACACACACACACACACACACACACACACACACTGTATTCTTCATGGAGAAGGAATTGTGTTGGTGTTTCATGGCAGAGGCGTTTTGAATGTGGACCACTTCCAAATCGATTCCCTTCATTCTGTGAGCCCACAGCACAGGTTTGCGTAGGGTGATTTGGATAGGTTGGGGGGAGTTTACCGTGGGCTAAATGCTGGGGAATACGATGATGCTAAACAAACGGGATGGGGGTGAGCAAAAACAATCGATACTTGCTAGGTTAAACTCTGGTTAGCTAGGCTTGTGTTTAGGTTTTGAGATGGACTGACCTGTTTACACTTTCCCATCTAATACGTTCACTTTAAATCTAAGGTTAAAGGATTTTCAGAGTCTGATGAAATTAGCTTAATAATTTTCAACTTTAAAAAAAGACCATCACACCAGCTATATGTAGTACAGTGTCTAGCCCTTGTCTGTTTTACATTTTACTCAGAAATGTTAATAAAGTGAGAACATATTGCGACGGCTGCTCCGTCTCGCACTTTTTGACTCGGTTCTGCTATGCATGCACACTTAATTATCCAAGCTCAGCCGGCGGAGGTCATTCTCTTCTCACCACGACACACACTGCTCCCCCTCAATGTGTTGGGGAATTTGGCGCAGAAAATTTCGCAGGCTTCCTCGCTCTTATTTTCTTTTCTTAATAAAGGAGCCAAGACCTGGAGGCGGCGACAGACACAGACTGAGGGAGAAAGACAGGGAGGGGAGTGTTGAAAGTGACAAAAGATATAGCGTGATGTGTGGGAGACAAGGTCCAAATAAGATTAAAGGTATTAAGAACAAAACTCATTTCGCAGCCTTGGAGGAGAAATCCAGTGGACTTGTGTAATGCAGCAAGACATCTTATCCAAAACTAGACCGCAAAGTATCAAAATACACAATATCTGATTCTGGCTAACTAATTGATATGCATTTTTTTTTTTCATATTTTTAATGGTAGTGTGTGTAATTCCGTAACTTTCTCCTGTCCCAGTTTAACATGCTGAGACAATTCTCAGTAAAGCCATTTTTTGGTTGATTTGTTTGTTAGGTTGGCTCAAAATATTGCTCTGTTTGTTTGAGGATCCTATCCAGTTTTACATAGAAACTTTCTCATCCAATGACGTATGCAAAACAGTAGTCCAATAGCCCAATGACCGTATCCCAAATATATCAAAACTTAAAACATGCCTCTCCCATACTTAAAATACATATTTTACAGTCACTGTTATGCGTTATACCCAATTGAAATTGATGAAATATGATTGCCTCTCACCATTGCCCCTCCCTCACAAAACACATCTAGCACAGGTTTATCATTGGTAGACCCTGAAATGGACAAAATATTTTAAAGAGGACCTTTTATGCAAAATTCACTTTTACATAGTGTTTGAACAAATGTGTCGGCAGTGTGTGTACACAACCACCATATAATGGTAAAAATCCACCCACTCCTTTTTTAAATCCCCATAAATCGTCTCAGAATAAGCCGTTTGCAGATTCTAGCAGCGTGATGTCATGTTTAGGTCCCACCCACGACTGCTGACGGACTCTATACTTTATTAGCATAGACCTCGCCCTGAATGAACTGTATACAGTCCCTCCTCGCCAGAGCATTTTACTGCAGTGTTCAAGTAAGAAATGTTATTTCACAACAGTGTTATTCAAACAATAGCAGTGAGTTATTTTCTGTTTTTCTTTTGTTATTTGATTCTTATTAATAGAGTATACAGTTGGTACTGTATATTACGCTGATTTCACTTTAATACACAGATCTAATATGCACATGATTTATTTCCCCGCTGTTTACATTCGCAGACATGATCGAGTGTTTATGCAAACTTTGTTTTTTTTAATTTTACATAACCTTGTGTATTTGACAGTTTAAGCGCAATAATATGTGAAAGAGAACTTTGTTTAATACTCATGGGATGTGCCGTCTGACAGCCAGCTTTCTGTGCGTGTGCTTCAGATGTGTGCGCTCAAAAAACATCAGAAGTTTAGACTGACATGGCCTTAAATGCATGCCTTTCATGAGAATGAAGAACAGCATTGTCACGTGAGCGTGACCGCAATTAGAGATGATAATCAAAACCAAACAAATGTTTTAGTTTTTGGCAGAGTATCTGAGGCACGAGCTGCACAGGCTCCGCCCTTTTCTTGAAAGCATGGGTGGGGAGCAGCAGCTCATTTGCATGTAAAGATACATGCACGAAAACAGCATGTTTTTCCTTCTGCTCAAAAATGGGTATTTACAACATGGTATAATACATTATCTGGGTATTTTGAGCTGAAACTTCAAAGACTTGTATTATCAAAAGACATGTATTATCAAAGACAAAGACAACAGTATTATCTTACATGACCAACACATCCCTGAAATGTCTGCAGAGAGCGTGTCTATTAATTTCCCCCCTCTAAATGCTGCATCGACACGACACCCTTATTAAACTCGTCTCTGGCATGATGACACCAATCCTTCGAATAATCTTACAGATATCTATTGATCTAATATGACTTCTGACCTGTAATGTTGCCAGAATCATAATCATACACTATTTGTTTGTTGGCCAGAGGAGAACTGGCACCCCGACTGAGCCTGGTTTCTCCCAAGGTTTTTTTCTCCATTCTGACCCTGAAGGAGTTTTGGTTCCTTGCCATCGTCATCTTTGGCTTTTGGCTTGCTCAGTTGGGGACACTTAAATTTCAACTATATTATTGACCGGCCCGCATTAACACTATGTGACAATTTTTAAATTAGCTGGATGACATCACCGTTTTCACCAGAGTGGCTGTACAGCCAAACCAAATTCTGTTGCATTGTTTTTCTGTTAACACTGGGAAGCTGCTTTGAAACAATCGGCATTGTAAAAAGCGCTATATAAATAAAGGTGACTTGACTTGACTATTACGTCTTGTAAAAAGGGGCATGATAGGTCCCTTTTAATAAGAGCAATGTGTCAATTTCACATTCACAATCAGATCAATAAGATCGAAAGTAGAAAGGATGAATTTAAATTTCATTCTGACATTCAACAGGCTGTTTAGGCTATTGTTTAATGTGTTAACTAACAGTCGGTTAGCTGTTTAGAGTTTTAATTTTATGCTAATGTTGTAGGCAACGGAGACTTTCTGATGTCTTGACAATAGTTGACAAAGTAATTTTAATGTCAGTTAATAATAATGTAATAAAGTGTACTGCAATAATAGTGAATGATTTGAAAAAGAAGCACGCTCTCAAAGATGAACATTGAGTCTTTGTATCCAAGTCAAAAAGTCTCAAAAGTGAGCATTGGCTTTGCTCCAAGATGGGAGTAGCCTATTTCTGGAATGCCCATTCTTCATGATCCAATCAAGTTCCACCATTCCTTGTTTTTTCTTGTTGCATATCCTGTTTCACTTCATGGTCACATTGTGGAAATAAAGTGGGTTGTGAATGCTATTTCATGATGTTGAGTGGAAAATTAAGACTTAAAAGACAACAAACCGCAGACATGAACAGCTGACACACTTGGCCTGAACTTGCCGGCGGACTCCAAATCCCAGGTGCAGGGTAAATTTAGACACTGAGGCTTCTCTCACACCCATCTATCCCATGATCTCCATCGCCACACACAGATGGCCTTGTCTGACTGCTTCAGGGGAGAGGAGGGCAGGTGACATTAACAGCCGGGCCAGGGAAGAGAACCCAGACACGCAGGGTGGTTTGAGGTCTTATCAGGGTCGGATGAGTCATGAGAATGGCAGGCGATTGTGCGACGGGCAGCCGATGACACAGAAAGCGGTCAGAGAGCATCAGTTTGGCTGAGCAGACGGGAAAGCGAGTGAGAGAAAGTGTCCTGCTCAGCTGCAGGACAATAACACTGCTGCATCAGACACACTGATAATGTACCGAATACAGTCTAAAGGCGCGGTCACATTTTACTCTTGATCTGTGAAATTTTGCATACAGAATTCATTTCAATTGGAATCTGTGCAATCTGGAGATTATAGAGAGGTGACACATCAGGTTCAAGTTGGTCATGCAAGTTCGCCACGCTGACCAACAGAAATTCGGTTTGAAATTGACTTCTGTGTGAGCTGTGCTTCACATATCACTATTAACACTTATAATAGTCCATTTTTGGTCATAAAATTTCGCCAAAATGTCGTAGACAAACATCTACTACTAACTAAAAACTACTAACCTGAGGTATGAAACTTTTACTCGTTGCTCGTCCTTCACTGTTTTTGATACAGACATGAATGATACACTCTAAAAAATGCTGGGTTAAAATCAACCCAAGTTGGGTTGAAAATGGACCAACCCAGCTATTGGGTTGTTTTAACCCAGCGATTGGGTTGTTTTAAGCAAACATTTAACCCAACCGCTGGGTTAAAACAACTCATTTGCTGGGTTAAAACAACCCAATCGCTGGGTTAGTCCATTTTCAACCCAACTTGGGTTGTTTTTAACCCAGTATTTTTTTGTGTACCTCAAACAATACAGCTTGTTGAGTAAAGATATGCTATTTTCTAAGTAATTAGACTTATGTTTTAATAATTTAGTTTTAGTGATTAGACTTGCATTTAACTTGAAAAATAACTCCACATTAAAAATAACTCTGTAAAAATCTTACATGGATACATGCAATATATACTCAGTTAAAGGTGCAATAGGTGATCTGGGAAATGCTAACTTTAGCCTGGTAGCATTGAAAGAATACAATCGCCGTCCAAAAATAATCGTCATCCAAAGCCACGCCTCCTCCACAACACATTAATGTGCACAGACCAGGAGCAGGACGACCAGAGACAACGTTAATGGATTACATCATGTGTCATTCACTGATGAGAAAACTTTACAGTACAGTGAGTAACCGTACTACAAAAACGAGCATAATTGTTTGCCTGCCATTCTTGTACTGTCTGCACAGCAAACGTGAACACACTGAACGTATGATGTCTGTGTGAACAGGCTGCGCAGTGGTATGCAAACCCACGTTGACTTACTAGGAACATAATTATATGATAATTTCATTCAGACCGAATGCAATGATTAAACAAACATTTTATGGTCCTACACCTTCCACAGATTATATATATTTATAAAAATGCATTTAGACCGCTTAACATGTTGATTTCTATCAGGTTATGAAGACTTTTCAACCAGCATAACAAAAAATGTTTCTGTAGGGAATTGCGGTTTAAGCGGTATATGTCAAATACAGTCAAAATGTATTTTAATGTACAGCTCTTTATATAAAGTTGAATATAAAATTATAACTTTTTCCACATACACTTGCGCAAGGTGATTATACACTATAAAGCTCAGTAAATTCAAGCGTGGTACCGTGATAGGTTGCCACCTGTCCAATAAGTCCATTCATGAAATTTCCTCACTACTAAATATTCCACGGTCAACTGTTATTTATATAACTGTGGTATTATAACAAAGCGGAAGCAATTGGGAACAACAGCAACTCGGCCACAAAGTGGTAGGCCACGTAAAATCACAGAGCGGGGTCAGCGCATACTGAGGAGCACAGTGAGCAGAAGTCGGCAATTTTCTGCAGAGTCAATAGCTACAGACCTCCAAACTTTGTGTGACCTTCAGATTAGCTCAAGAACAGTGCGTAGAGAGCTTCATGGAATGGGTTTCCAGCAGCTGCATCCAAGCCTTACATCACCAAGTGCAATGCAAAGTGTCAGATGCAGTGGTCTAAAGCACGCCGCCACTGGACTCTAGAGCAGTGGAGACGTGTTCTCTGGAGGTCCATAAAGACATGGATGAGCGAGTTTGGTGTGGAGGAACTTGACTGGCCTGCACAGAGTCCTGACCTCAACCCGATAGAACATCTTTGGGATGAATTAGAGCGGAGACTGTGAGCCAGGCCTTCTCGTCCAACATCAGTGCCTGACCTCACAAATGCGCTTCTAGAAAAATGGTCAAAGATTCCCATAAACACGCTCCTAAACCTTTTGAAGAGCTGAAGCTGTTATAGCTGCAAAGGGTGGGTCAACTGCATATTAAACCATACGGATTAAGAATGGGATGTCATTGAAGTTCATGTACATGTAAAGGCAAGCGTCCCAAAACTTTTGGCGATATAGTGTACAAGTATGTCCAAAGTAAAGCGATACATAGCATATCTCAACTTCTTGAGTATCGTCACAAAGCGTAAATTATATTATCACCCAGCTCGAATCTGCTAAATGCAACTACAAGGCATAAAGATAAATAATCACGTAGACAAGAAGAGAGCATCTGACCATAATGTAAAGCAACCAACCACAAGTTGTTTTTGTTTTACTTTTTGGTGAGGGTAAATCTGAAATAGCATTACATTGGACTGGCAAAAAGAAAAAAAATATTGCGAGGCTGTCTTCGTTAACATTTGTACAAAAGAAAAACAAGAAGAAATCTGTACATAATTAAGATATATAGCGAACATAAAGAAGTTTTGTGATATGCAGATCCGTTCGTTCTACTAAGTGCCTCAAAAAGTTCTTTCAAAGATTTGACGGCCACAAACCTAAGCACCGTCCATAGCATTATAGCAAAGTTTTGCACACACAAGCACCACTCACATTTTGTTCAGAAATTGTAAAAATCTATATTGCAATGCAATGAGATACTAGCAACAATGTCTGCATGGCTCAGAGTTTGGTCTGCATTTCTAGATCATCCTGAAATTGAGTGACACGCCTGGCTGTCTGCTCAGGACAGATAGATAGTTGTCTGTTCTCAACCAGACATTCGAGTGTGTTTGAGTTTGTTTGGGCGTTGTGTAGAGACTGGCGTCTTAAACATGGTGTCTCATTTCCCCTGCTGGTGATCAAATCTGCGATTAACTCCACAGACGAGACAGCGGCCGGCGAACAGCCTGATACAAGCTTGCAGAAATCCTTCCCGCTATAATGGCTCTGAAGTGAATGTTTTATGATAGATGTTATGTCATCGGGTGCGGCGTCAGGTCACGCGTTGTGAGTCTGGGTAGATTAGAGACGCGTAAAACTCTATCACAACATCCCTGACCTCTTTTATTCAGAGCAGCCTGCCGAACAACTGCCTTGTATGCTCTCTTCCTCGGGATGTGCACCTGCATAAAAGATTAACAAAGGCTCTTTTGTTAATTGGAGGGAGAAATTATGATGACTTTTACAATGAAAGAACATTTTTCTCATTATTTTATCTTCCGTTTCATCTTTTCAATGGTGTTGATCTAATCCTTAAAGGAACAGTTTAACCCTCATATTGTTCCAGACTCATATGATTTCTTTCTTGGAAGACAAACGGATATTTTTTATGAATGTTTAAGCTGCTCTTTTCTTTATAATGACATTAGACATTGCTGCAACTTTTAAGCTCTAAAAAGACTAAAAAGTACCATGATTTACAGCTAATAATGGCTTAAATTATTCCAGTGTTATTATTAACTAAACTATTAATAATATTGCTGATATGAAATAAATAAAATATAAATATTAGATAAAGAACTTACTTTTTTTTTTTTTTTTTAAATGCTCTTGGCAAGTAACTGGAATAAATTAAGTTGAAGTACTAAAAACAAAATAAAATAAAACTAAATATAATTGTGTGAAAATAACAAACAAAAAAAAAAAAGCATTAAAATGTCCCAAACTTAAACTAAAATGAAAACGGAAAATAGAAAAATAAAAGCTAATTCAATATTTCAATAACTACAATATTAGTATATAAATAGTACTAAAATAACACCTGCCAGTTCCTCACATAAAGCATGTAATATGTTTACGTAAAAAAGTTTTAAAATATTTTAATTGCTACAGATTTATCCATTGCATTATTTCCAAAATGTATTTTAATGCATAGTTTATTTTGTACTATTGTGCTGACACTAGAAGTTTTAAAATAATAACATTTAAAAAATAAACACATTTGTGAGTATTCCACAATTAATTGTAATCAAGAATTCATAATCAAAGGAATTTTTGCTTATTAAAACCATGGCCTAGCAGTTAGATATGCATAACATGTGCACTCTGAATCCCATAAATTGTTTAGAAACCAGCCAATCAGATTGGAGCTTACCGTTTTAGCCAGCTCATACCATTTTTGTGTGCAGTATCCATCAGACAGCCCGTGACTGGTCTATGGGCGTACCGTCTGAGGTTTAGACTAGTCTAAGAGCAACTGGGTAGAAATGTTTCACATGCGCTATAAAGTTTTGAAATATCTGTTTATCTTAGCACTCCACCCAAAGCCAAATTGTAATTGTTATTTTCCTGCATGCGGTGCATTGCATCAACCTGCATATACTTCATTATTCACTCTGTCTGGTATGTGATGCCTTCAGTTGTATAATAGTGCCGCATTGTGTCATAACAATCCTAACCGTCCACCCTTGAAGGCATATTTCTCTCTTTGTCTTACTGCAGAGTGCAAGTTCCACTGCACCAATGGCAGATGTCTGAAACTTCTCTCGCTGATTTGTAATCATCTGAATGAATGTGGAGACAACAGTGATGAGGAACATTGTCCTGCTGCTGTACCTCCACCCCCAGACACCATTCAGTGTAAGTCCATCCGCCTACCTGTGTCTCAACACCACATCTGCATCTCTGGTAGATGATATTGCATCAGTGTTGGGGAAGCTACTGTAGAAAGCTACTCAGAATTGAATGCACGGCTAACCACAATTTTAGAAAAAGTAGTAAACTAACCAAAAGTTACATTTGAAGCGAGTTAGTGCCTGTAAATTAAAGGGGTCAGGACATGAGAAATCCAATTTCCTCTTCTCTTTTGATTTAAAACATGCAAATTTCATCGCTTAAAGCACCCCTTCATTATAAACAAAACATTTATTTCCATCATTGCCCCATAGGCCCCCGCTCACTGGCATTAAATCACTTAACTGCTAACATTTGCTTATACTTCATGCGAGTGCCACGTCAAAAGCAAGTAGAACCCATTGTAATTGCTGACACTGTCTACACTGGATGCCGTATACAGATGTGCATTCAATTTCTGACGTACTCCACACACTCGCGTCCAATAGAGACTGTCGGGAGGACAAACGGAACACTGTAATAAATGATATGATCAATAAGTTATGACAGCATATGTTTTTACATTGCTTTCTCATTTAAGCAAATTTCAACTTTATACATTATACAAGATTCAATTCTTTTTTTTAAGACAGTTTAGCGTAATTTTAAGTTGAATTGACTTACATTTTTAAGTACAATAAACTTGGATGTTTAAGGCAGCAACTTTTTTTTTTTTTTTTTTACAGTGAAGAGCGAAAAAATTTTTGCCTTGACGCGTCCAGTTTAAACAGCTTTTTTACATACAGACTTCAGAAAGATACCAGCGTCTGAAACAAGTGGATGATTTATTTTATTGGCGTCCCAGAACGTTTAAGGATTATATGTTTGTTCAGAGCATAGATGATGTTTTCAAAACACTTAGTTGCTTGCAGTAGCGAGGGGGCGTTGATACTGTTTCCGATGCAGTGACGTTAGCCAATCTTAACAGTGGTCGTACCATTTCCGCCTGGATTTGGCCTACCCAAATTGAAAAGCTTCCCATACCCACATACAGTGGTCTAAATACAAAATTTTGGTGTAATTTTACAGGAAACCTAGCCTGGGAAAACCCAGACAACTTCTGGCAAATTTAGATTTGTTCTGCAAGTTAGTCTGGCAAAGAGCCCATTCAAGCCCATTTCTAATCCCTCGAAATCGCGGCACCAGTCCGAAACGTTGGGGCGGGCTTCACGCGATGACAACAGCGCAGTGACGGTGAAGCAGATTTTGTACATTACAAAGATGGATGCCGCCGTGGAACATCACTCGTTTGAATCAGCTATCGCGTCTGTTTTAAGCGATTTAAACGTTTCCTTTTCGTTAAAAACAGAGAATTGCTGTCAGATTGCTGTCTGCATACGTCAACTCCTTCATCGCTCTGATTGGTTTTAGGTCTATCCAATTGTGCCCAGAGGCATTTGAGCGACGTCCGTTGGTGGCGCCCCTTTGGAAATTATTTGCTTATGAAGCTTTGCCAGACCATAACTTTTACTACTGAGAATGGTCTGGTTTTAACCAGGCTACAGGAAACCCTTTGAAGTTACATAAAACACTGCTAAACATAAAACAGGAACTCTTGTCAACCTCAATATATTAAAATAATAATAAAAGAAAACTCATGTCATGACCCCTTTAAATAATTATTACTTTGTGATTCATTTAAAAATTATATATGTGGCACAAACACTAAAAGGGATGGATGATGTATTAATACACTAAACAAATATAAACAACACACTAAACGCCAATATTTCAGTATTTTTCATTACAAAAAAGATTTGTCGAATCAATTTTTCTTTCTTTGAACCAGTATATTATGATAGTCCAAACTAAGCAAATGGCTAAAATGAATCAGACTTCTCAATGCTATTGGATAGCGACAGACTAGAGTGTTTGATTACCGTCACAATTGGTTGCAAAGCTGGGTGTGCAATCTAATGTGACATAAAAACAGCAATATAACACTACTTGTTGGAAAAAATTGCTTGTTACTGGAAAAGCTGCACTATTTTGAAAACAGCTGAACTGCTGTTATGCTATTGAAAAATGTAGTTAGGTTTGTACTGTGGCCCAGATCTCTTTGCTGTGTGTTCTCTGTGTGGTACATTTGATTTACCACAGTAAAGGTGATGATACACGGGGCAACTTTTTGAGCAATGTTGCTAGGCAATGTTGCCGTCAACGGGCAACCACATGAGGACGCAGGGCCCACGACTGATCTAAAGTATCCAGATAGAAATTTGTTGCCCATTCTCAATGGGAAAGTGCCCGAGCAACATCTCCCGGCTAAATTGCTCAAAAAGTTACCCCGTGTATCATCACCTTCAGGCTAGAAACATGCAGTATATACAGAGTGAGAACAATTCTTCTGCTGAGGAATACAGTTTATTAGCATTACTGTAGATGATATTGCAGATATGTTAAATTGGTGCATTTAAAATAGAATTTCAATTGATGCATGTTAGCTGTTTTACAAAGAAAGCGACTTATCCAATAGGATCTGAGAGTTGGAGCTATCTGATGGCAGCTAATAATTATTTGACACTCAATTAATCTGTCAATTTCTTTAGTCTGATTTCATTAAATATTACCCTACATTTTGATAAGTGTTCTCGATAAAACAATGTACAAATTGAAGTTTAGGTAATGTATGCTATACATTGTGTGCAAACTGTTTTAAAATATAGGATAAAGATTGCAAAATAACGTGAAAGGAACAGAACATTCTAAATAACCAAAATTACCCAACCACAATCTAAGTGTTAACATGTCAGAGGTAAAAATGTGCTTGAAACGCACACATTCCCACCTCTGAACATGTCAACATTCAGTCATTTAAAGCACTACTCAACATTTTTCTGTAATTCAATTAAAGTTAATATTCTTGTTAAACATGATTTGCATTGCATATATGATTTTTACCTATGGGCAATTTAAAACCCAAATGTGATGTTTAACAACAAATAGTGTTTAATGTTTGCACTCCCTTTCTGTTACAGAAAGTACAACTTGCTTGATGTGATATTAAAACTGGAAATGATTGCAATTTTAGAATAGTAAAATGCACATCCTGTTCAAGTTTGGGGTCTGTACATTTTTTCAATTTACACTTTATTTTAGGGCGGCGTAGTTACATTTATACTTAAATAAGTACTGAGCAATATTAATTAACTACATGTACTTACTAGTTATGGTTAGGGTTTGGTTAGTTACTTGTAATTATATATAATTTACTGTTATTACTATAGTAAGTACATGTAGTAGCATGTAACTTCACTTTAAAATAAAGTCTTACCAAAGTCTCTTATGCCATTACGAATGTATTTATTTGATCAAAGAATACAGTAAAAATATTGTAATATTGTGAAATATTATTACAATTTAAAATAACCATTTTCTATTTTAATATATTTTAAAATCAGATTTATTCCTGTGATTGCAAAGCTGAATTTTCAGCATCATTACTCCAGTCTTCAGTGTCACATGATCCTTCAGAAATCATTCTAATATGCAGATTTTCTGATCAAGAAACATTTATGATTATCAATGTTAAAAACCGTTGTTCTGCCTAATTTTTTTAACCAAATTTTCTGTATTCTTTGAATAGAAGGTTCAAAATAACAGCATTTATTTGAAATGGAAATCATAGGTAACAATGTAAAAATCTTTACTCTCACTTTTGATCAATTTAATGCGTCCTTGCTAAATAGAAATCAGATTTATTAGATATTGCGTGTTGGATTCGTTTTTGGTTCTGAGCAGCTGTCGTGTTCCGTTTTCCTCTTTCCTCTTGGAAGTTGAATGCATCTCTTTATATTGACTCTGTCTGCATCAGTGTTACACTGGTTGTTGTAAAAGGTTGATTTATTTAATTTATTTATTTGCTTTATCCTTTGCTAGCAGACTGCGTTTGTGTGTTTGTTTAACTGGGGCTTTTAACAAATCGGTTTATATGACCTTCCCTTTACATCCTGTGCATGAGTGCGTGCTCATAGGTGTCTGAATCTGTGTTTGTATGTGGACGCTGTTTGGTGACGAATGTGTGTGCTTTAGTTCTTGGTTTTTCTCGCATACATAAACATTATTTTTTTTTCCTTGCGTGAGGTCACCCGTCTTTACAAGGTCTTTAAAACTTCAACAAATGTGCTCAAGGTTCATTTTAGGACTGGATATATATAACTGAATTTAGTTGGTTTTTAGTCAGTAATGCTGTCCACTATTCTGTTGCATTTTGCTTAATTTAATCATTAATGGGACTAAAATACTCTTTGACGTGATAAATCAAAGTCGGTGTGAACCCCCTTGACTCTTCACCCCCAGAAATGTCAGTTTCCGCTGGGGGAAGGGTCATATCTACAAGAACAAAGTTTGTTCATTTGTTGCTACCAAAGATTTGGTTGGTGGTAGGGGTACAGTTATTTGCTACCTCTTTTTTAAACTTTTTTTTTTTGTTTTGTTTTTACTTCTATTTGTTTTGTATTTGTCCTTTCTTTATTTTTTCAGTCTAATGCTTTGTGTTTTCTACTTTTTCTACAGTGTTAGTGTTTTTAGTATTTATATTTTAAAGTTTTGTAAATGCATCTTAATTCTCTTGTTGCAAACAATTTACCAATGCAAATGTTTCGTTTTATTTAATTTATTTATTATTTTTTGTTTTGTATTTTATTAAAAAAAAAATAATAATTCTTTTGACATCATCATCATCACCATTATCATTATCATTATTATTATTATTATTATTATTATTTTTATTATTATATATTTTTATTTTTATAACGAGTCCAGGGAATGCATTTCAAAAGGGAAGGTAACTTCAAAATGTAGAGGATTTCCTTTTTTTTTTTTTATCCGTCTAATAGCCTCCAAATGTTATGCAAATTTCATACATATAGTGGGATTTTCTGTATCTCTGGTTTAAAAATTTAAAATGTCCGCAACAGGGCTTGACATTTAACTTTTTTGGTCACCAGCCACTGTGGCTTGTGCTTTTCCAAATTTAGTAGCCACTCCGCATTTTCACTGGCCACAATTTTGACATCAGTACCTTGGGGAAAACATTTAGATATTTTTAATATCTCATAATTTGGCAGCAGGTGTATTGGGCTGCTGTCACTTTAAAGTCCTCATGAAATCAAAATTGACCCTATTTACTTTGTTAGCACATATTAAAGGTCTTAGGGTGAACAATTAATCCGTGCAAGTTAATACACAGAAAAGCATTTTTTGTCACGGTAATCTTTAATCAAAATCTGAAAAGTAACTTCCGGTCTGGAAATGGCGTTCCTTCTCAGATGATGTCAGTTTGACAGCTTAGGTTTGAAAATGCTTACCCACTCCCCTCCAACCGTTAGTCTGCTATGAGTGAGAGATGGAGAGGAGGAGCGCTGAAGTAAAACCCTGTATATAGAAACCAATATAGAAGGCATAGCATAGTTTTTTAATCTCATCCTGTCTGCAAATCCAGTCTCGTTTACAAACGAATCCACGATGAAATTAAGCGAACAAACATCTTAAAAATAAAGTTCAACCTTGCATTTATAATATTGGAATCTGAATGAAGCTTATGCGGCATGTTTATTGCTTGGAAGTTCGATCCGGTTTAGCTCCATGTAGGCCTATGTTATTTATCTATAACATGTCATGTGCGAGTCGGTGGGCGGGGCTACGGAATCAGGCGTTCTTCTTCGGTTAAGGCGGTGTTTCACTGCACTCTGACGCCACAGGTAAGAACATTCACTGATTGATCGTTTGCTGAGCCAGCTGTCAATAAAAGCTTTTCTTTGACTAACAAGGAAGTTTTCAACTCTGAAACTTACAGGATATTCTTATATTACCATTACCTTTTATGTATCAAAAGCTCAAGGGAAAGTTGCTTTCTCAATTCATGACCCCTTTAATGTATTTTTATTAGTTTCATTTTTTTTGTAATAATTTTTGTATTTTATTTCAGTTAATGAAAATGTTTTCGTAATTAGTTTTAGTTTTCATTGTACGTTTTGTTAATGATAATAATCCTGCCATGAGCTGACTTTGATATGATATCAAAATATTTAATAAAATTCATAGCAGTGAATTCACACTTATGATATTTGTACATAAAATCATTTCAGATGGACGAGGAAAATTTAAAATGGCTCTGGCGTTTGTTTTTACAGAGTTTTCTATAACCAACATAACTTTTTTTTTTTTTTTTTTTTTAACGGTTCAGCTTTTATTGGCTGTGTCCATTTCCTCCCTCTTTCGCCTTCCCCAGCATCCATCTCTCTCCATGAGCACTCCCCACGTTGGGATTGCTTGGTTTTGTGTGCTTTATTTAACCTGCTATTTTCTATTTTTTCCTTGCTGTCTGCTGAACAAGGGCCACTCTTTACCGATGGAACAAGTCCAACTGCTGCACTTAAAATATTTAGCAGTCTGGGCCGCATGTTAATGAAAGCGTCTGCGGCTGGCTGCTATTTTAGAGACACCTGTGTGTGCCGTGATTGAATTTTCAGAGGTTGAGGACTGCTGATTTTCATGTCGAGAAAGAGACAGCAAGCGAGAGAGAGACGCAGAGGAAGCAAAACGAGAGATGAACAGACAGGGGTGGGGTGGGGGTGGCAAAAAAATTATTTCAATTCTAATGGCCACGGCGGTAGTGTAGCGTTCAGTCAGACAGATGGATCATGAATATGGTCTAGACGCTTGGTGTCTGGGTGAGTCAGGGGGGCCCTGTACGAGAGGGGTCTTCACACTACCCCACCCCCCACACACACACACACACACACACACACACACCCTCTTATACACATACACTCTGTGAGTGGAGAAAATGAAAGCGTTTTCAGGCAGAAAATAAATGTTTGTTATCATACGCTCATCAGACAGACAGGAGAAGGATGTGACTCTCAATATCATGGGGGTTTTAGGTTCACTGAAGAGCCACAAGTTGGAAACAGACAAAATGATTGTTAAACATAATCCCTGACATTTTGTCTTAATTAGAATTTTAAAATTTTGGGTGGCATATCTCATTATTTACTCACCGCCATGCCACTGATCACAGAATGATCAAGTCACAATACACATTGTTACAAAGCAGCTTTACAGAAAATCAGGAAGTTAATGTTTATAATATCTTAATATCTTCATGCCATGTAGTTGCATTTAGCAGATCAGAGCTAAGTGATAATATAATTGAGTGGTAATAAGCAATCAAGCAGTTGAGATTTGCTAGTAATATAAAATGCTTTACGTGATTATACTGTATATATGTGGATAAAGTTGGATATACTATATATCCAACTTTATATAAAGAGCTAAGCAATAATATAGTTACTTTTTGCAGATTTATATAAACCATCAAACAAGTGAGAGATAGTGTATATCACTCAATGCGAGTAGTATACTGTATGTTTGCTGAAAAAGTTTTATATACTTATTATTTATTGCTCTTTATATAAAGAGATGCACAATAATATAGTTACATTTTTCAATGTTGGTGACCAGTTTTAGTGACCTACTATTGTATGGATGAAAAAAACAGTGAGACATTTCTCAAAAGATCATCTTTTATGAATGAAAACAAACAAAAATCAAATGTGAATGACATGAGGGTGAATAAATTACTGAACTCTCCCTTTAAGGCGAATAAAATAAAAACATCAGATGAAAACAGACGGTCGGTGAGTACATGTACACTCCACAAAAATGTATGTAAATGCTAATTACTGACTGGCAAAGGACTTGGGATGGAGATATATGTGCGCTTGTCTCGGCGTGAGAGGATGATAGGTGCTGACGCCTGCTGAGGTGGAAAATCTACAGTGACTCAATTTGTCAAGGGTCTTTTTCCTGCTCAACATGACCTTCCCACAGAACTGTGAGTGATATCAATGTATTCGTCATGTTTTACCAGTTTATCTGCGCTTGGATTCCAGTGGTTTGGGGTCAGAGGTTACTGTCATGCGCCTTTTGAGAGTGGCTATATTGCAATTCTTGTACACTTTAAATATGAAATGTATGTCACAATACAGAAGAAAAGATATGTCGCTACTTCAATTACATTGCGACTTTGGGGCTGCCAAAGCATACATGCGTATGTATGTATGTATGTATGTATGTATGTATGTATGTGTATAATATATATATATATATATATATATATATACACATACATATATATATATATATATATATATTACACATACATATATATATATATATATATATATATATATATATATACACACATATATATATATATATTACACATACATTTTATATATATATATATATATATATATATATATACACACTCACCTAAAGGATTATTAGGAACACCATACTAATCCTGTGTTTGACCCCCTTTCACCTTCAGGACTGCCTTAATTCTACGTGACATTGATTCAACAAGGTGCTGAAAGCATTCTTTAGAAATGTTGGCCCATATTGATAGGATAGCATCTTGCAGTTGATGGAGATTTGTGGGATGCACATCTAGGGCACGAAGCTCCCGTTCCACCACATCCCAAAGATGCTCTATTGGGTTGAGATCTGGTGACTGTGGGGGCCATTTTAGTACAGTGAACTCATTGTCATGTTCAAGAAACCAGTCTGAAATGATTCAAGCTTTGTGACATTATGCATTATCCTGCTGGAAGTAGCCATCAGAAAATGGGTACATGGTGGTCATAAAGGGATGGACATGGTCAGAAACAATGCTCAGGTAGGCCGTAGCATTTAAACAATGCCCAATTGGCACTAAGGGGCCTAAAGTGTGCCAAGAAAACATCCCCCACACCATTACACCACCACCACCAGCCTGCACAGTGGTAACAAGGCATGATGGATCCATGTTCTCATTCTGTTTACGCCAAATTCTGACTCTACCATCTGAATGTCTCAACAGAAATCGAGACTCATCAGACCAGGCAACATTTTTCCAGTCTTCAACTGTCCAATTTTGGGGAGCTTGTGCAAATTGTAGCCTCTTTTTCCTATTTGTAGTGGAGATGAGTGGTACCCGGTGGGGTCTTCTGCTGTTGTAGCCCATCCGCCTCAAGGTTGTGCGTATTGTGGCTTCACAAATGCTTTGCTGCATACCTCGGTTGTAACGAGTGGTTATTTCAGTCAAAGTTGCTCTTCTATCAGCTTGAATCAGTTGGACCATTCTCCTCTGACCTCTAGCATCAATAAGGCATTTTCGCCCACAGGACTGCCGCATACTGGATGTTTTTCCATTTTCACACCATTCTTTGTAAACCCTAGAAATGGTTGTGCGTGAGAATCCCAGTAACTGAGCAGATTGTGAAATACTCAGACCAGCCCGTCTGGCACCAACAACCATGCCACGCTCAAAATTGCTTAAATCACCTTTCTTTCCCATTCTGACATTCAGTTTGGAGTTCAGGAGATTGTCTTGACCAGGACCACACCCCTAAATGCATTGAAGCAACTGCCATGTGATTGGTTGATTAGATAATTGCATTAATGAGAAATTGAACAGGTGTTCCTAATAATCCTTTAGGTGTATATATATATATATATATATATATATATATATATATATATATATATATATATATATATATATATATATATATATATATATAACCCTGCCATAAAGTACTATAAAAGCTGCAAATTGATACCATTTCAGTGGGTTTTCAAAGTATGCATCCACATGCTTGTTTAGCTAAATTTACCTCTCGTGTTTCAGGGGTTTGTGGTTGTTTTCTTTCAACTTTATCAGTTGAGAAATGGAGAATACATGACCAGCACCCAGCAAAGCAAGTACATAGTTCAGCTTGTAGCCAAAGCATGCACTCTAAAAAAATGCTGGGTTAAAAACAACCGATTGGGTTGTTTTAACCCAGCGATTGCGTTTTTAAGCAAACATTTAACCCAACCTCTGGGTTAAAACAACCCATTTACTGGGTTAAAACAACCCAATCGCTGTCTATTTTCAACCCAACTTGGGTTGTTTTTAACCCAGCATTTTTAGAGTGTGTGAAAAATACTAAAATAACATTATTTTATAATTATAATTTTATCTGTGTTGTGTTATTTGATATATATTTTAACTGCAAATTTATCTTTACAAATATGTAATTACAAATATATTTAAATAAAGTTTCAATAGAAACAACATTTAAAGTATATTTTAGTTTACCACAAATGCTTGTCAGTACATTTGATAAAACATTTATACCATATTTCAAAGACAATAGTAACTACAAAAGTAATTATGAAATTACTTACAGTAGTGACCAAAAGTGATGTCTGGCCTATGAATCCCTTCTTCACCCTTTATTCAAATATTATTAATAATTTGTTAACGTTTTTTTTGTTTTTTTGGCCAGGCTGTCATACAAAAAAAATTATAATAACACATGCAAAAACGAGAGAACCAGCGAAAATATTAATAACTGATTATGTTGTTGTTAAGCATGGTAGCAAGCCAACACGAAGAACACCAGAATTTAGTCTAAATTGTCTTTATTCCAACAACAGAAATATGTAGGAGAATCTCAGGGGAAACATAAACGCTTTCCACACATACTAAAGACAATAACTGACAATTTTCGTCATCTGGAGGGTTTGCGGACATACGTACACCCCATCCACGTGCAGCCCAGTTTTTGACACTGCGCGGATGGTGCGCGTACAACAGCGCATGCGCTAGAAAGACAGAAGTGTCCACTCAATACACACAGTACTGTGCACAGTGTGCAGTCGCTGAAGAAGAGTACAGAAAAAGTGATTCAAAAACACTACAATGGACGGCGAACTCGATGAGCGTTTGTGCAATGTTTCTACGTTTCTTCTGAACAATGTTGCATTGGTTGAGCCACTACTATTTTATTTTTATTTTATTTTTTTCAATCCTGCTGAGCGAATGTCATGACATGACTCAGTGCTGCCCTCCGATGTCTGGTAGAGTATACAAAACAAAAAAAAAAAGTGTGCGGACACGACTGTGTGCGAGACCCGTCCGGATGCGGAAATTGAAGAATACCCAGGGCTTATGTGTAAACCTTAATTAAACAATTTAATAATCAATTGAAATGGAATTTATAATATATGATATTACACTGTGGTTTGGAAAATGGATGGATGATTCATTTGGGCGCCATTGTCTGGAGAGGCGTGGGAATTAATTCAGCACGTTACTCTCACAGTGCATTATGGGTATTCTCTAGCCGTTGAGTGTTGCACACTCATTATTGCAGTGCATTGTGGGATTGAATGAGTGCACTGGATAATGTCCATTATGGTTTCGGACACCACTACAAATGGCTGTCCCCTTAAATGGGCACTATACAAGGGTATAGGGAGCGATTTTGGACACAGCCAGGGATTACTTGTACAGAGTTATCAAGGGAACTAAAATGGCAACAGGTGAATCTAATTATTAACTCATGAGTAACCAAGGAAACTGAAAAGGGAAAGGAACACGCTAGACTAAGGGTACGTTTACACGACAACAATATGCTTAAAACGAAGACGTTTTTTCTTTGAGTTTTCCACGTACAGACGACACTATTGTCAAAACAATCCCCGTTCACATGGATCCGTGTAAAAGATTAAAAACTCTGTATTCTGCTGTTAGGCCATTAGATGGTGATGAAACACTATAGATTGAACATGTAATACGCATGTGCATGATGTCATCGTTTTCATAAGTTTGCATTTTCAGGCTCCCAAAGCGGCGTTGTGTAAATGAAAGACCAAAACATACAAAGGTTTACGTTTTTAGTTGAAATGGTGTCGTGTAAACAGCCCCTAAAAGGGCATACAGGAAGCCAGAGAGGACAAATATGTTGTTGTCTGAGGCAGCAGAGTGTAGCTTGCGCTCTGTAGAGCGATTTGTCCGTTTAGGGCTACTGTAGAAACATGGTGGTGCAAAATGGTGACTTCACTGTAAGGGTACCCGCGGTGTACGTGGATAGAAATGCCTCATTCTGGGGTAATAAAAACATAACGGTACATTATGTAAGGTCTTTATACACCACTGAAAACTTGCATTTCTGTCAATAGATCCGAATGGATACTACACACTGCACCTTTAACGAAGTTTAGTGTTTTCTTCTCTCATATTTAAAATATAAAAAATATTTATATTCAAAAATATTTATATTCAAAGATTTATTCAAACTTGTTGGGTCATTAAAACAAATATCCCTTCCGGACATCAATTTTGGCTACTACTGTATAAAGATGTACTTAAGTCCTGCTTATGTGGGTCAAAAAACACTCAATCTAATTGCATTTAATATAAAATTAAACTGTAATACAATTTCATTTTCAGAGCTGTTTTAACTCACATTAACTCACATTAACAAACTGCTGGTTGAGAACACTTGACAAAGTGTCTTAATGTGATGCTCATGTAGCAAGATGCTAAAAAAAAAAAAACCAATGCAGCGACTAAAGACTTTGGCCTACCGCATGTGTAAGTAGACTAACAATTGAAAAAAAAGTGCAGATGGAACACAAGAATGTGCCCTGTGTGAGCTGAGGAGAGCATCTGTGGCTAATTTTCCACAATGTATGTTCAGTCTTTAACATATTATCCTAAAGTGAACTTTGGTAGGTGGAAATATCCTGACAGTGTGGCACCTGGACATACAAAAGGAATCAAAGCATTGAGTCTGTCTGTGGGATGTAATTGGAGTGAATTGAAAAGCACTGTCGCATGTGTTCTTTCTGTCTGTCTGCTGTGGACAAACAAACCCTCATATCCTGACCCGTGCAGTCTGCAGGGAGGAAGAGGGTTTGTGCTCTAGAAAGATTAATTAAAAAAATAAAGACAGTATGAGACGCCGAATGCAAGGGAAGCTAATCATTGTCTCTTTTGCATTTGCTGTCTGTCTTTGTGTCTTGTAATGCAGAAAAATATTGTGGGATGATAACATGTTTCTTTGTGCTTATGTCGCTGGTGTTCAAGATGTCTGCCTGTTGTTTGTCAGTCCAGTAGAGTCGGCCCTTAAATATTTTTCTGCTCCCTCCCTCTGGCAGTTGTGCGCAGAGTGCGTTCATGTGTTTGGGGAAGGAAGCGAGTGTGTCAATGGTAAAGTGCACACTACCTCCCTCTCTCTCTCTGCAGCAAAACCCCAAACAGTCAGAGACACCGCATCAGCAACAGGAGGGATGGCAGACTGCAGATACTTGATTTTAAAGCTAGAGTCTGCCTCGAAACTGCTTATTTTAGATTTAGCATGTGACTGTTTCGAAGTTATCTAATCTCACATGTGATGAATAAAACCAAATGCTTTCATAGATTGAATAAAGTTTATATGGAGCAAATGGAAAGTCACAGTTTATGTGCAGTGAGGAGTGACGAGAGAAAACAAGTCATCTGTATGTGATGAAGGAAAAGAGAGACTGTTTTTCCTGGGGTAGAAATGAGAATGTTCCTGCAGCTGTCAGCTGATCTCTGGGTGTGGTCTGTCATCCACAAATCAGACATCTCCCATAAGCACAGTTTGGATGGGATTAGTCTTCTAAATGGATGAACAGATAGGACGTTTGTGATATTGCTACTCCGTATTGCTGTGTCTGTTTTCTGAATGTAGCCATTACAGAAGGGATGGGATTTTTTAAAAAAGATTTTTGTTTTTCTTTTGAAAGAAATTCAAACTTTTTTGAGCAAGGACACGTGACATTAAATTGATCAAAAGTGACAGTAAATATTAATGTTTTGTAACTAATATTACAAAAGGTTTATATTACAAATAAATGCTGTTCTTTTGAACTTTCATCAAATAATCCTGGAAAAACCTGTATCACAGTTTCCACAAAAAATATTAAGCAGCACAGCATTGGTAATTAGGGGTGTAGCAATATATTGTCAATATATCGCAATACAACAATATATATTTTGGATAGTGACAATATGTATTGTGTACAGTTCACCCAAAATAAAAAATACTGTGTGAGAAAAATCTAGTTTACAGAGTTTTAGTGTCAGTACTACATTAAACTTCTGTATATAATGTTGTATATAATGTATAATAATGCAATGGGGCAATATTTGTGGATCCTGCAATGCCAAATGTTTTATGTTACCAATAAAAAGTGGCCTATATTATTTTAAATCTATCTAGTCAGTGGCCGAGTGCAAGCACATTCGTCTAAAATAATCTTTTCAGCTTCAGAGTCATGAATATTTTTATTCTGGTGTCACCATTGTCCAAGTCCAAGCCTATCAACTGTACTTTTTTTCGTTAACCTTTTACCAAATGTCTTGGAGTATCACACTAATATCGTATCTTGAGTTTGGTATTGTGATATGTATCGTATCGTGACATGAGGGTATCATTACACCCCTACTGATAATAGTAAGAATTGTTTTTTGAGCAGCAAAACATCACCATATTAGAATGATTTCTGAAGGATCGTGGCACACTGAAGACTGGAATAATGGCTGCTAAAAATTCAGCTTTGATATCACAAGAATAAATTCCATTTTAAAATGTATTACAATAGAAAACTGAGACAAACTTGACAAAGAGGTACAGGATTAGAATCCATATGTGGAAGTTTATTAAAAAATAAACAGAGCAGACAAATCCTTATGACACAGTCAAAAGGCAGGCTGAATATCAAAACACAGGTAACAGTCCAAACAGGCAAACACAAAGAAAACCGTAATCCAAGAGACGTTATCCAGTAAAAGTGCACAATAGTCATAACAAGCAACATGAACAGCAGGCAATGGTAAACGCTTGGTAGTGAAACTGGCAATACTTTGCAATGTATACATGGAAATGGAATGACTTTAATACATGACCCAAACAGGAAATGAGCAGTGTCCATGAACTAGTACTCGGGAAAGGGCTCCTTCTGGTGGCTCTCCCATTACAAAAATAGGTATCTTCAATTGCAATAATATTTCACAAAATTGCAGTTTTTATTGTGTTTTTGATCAAGTAGCCTAAATGCAGCCTTGAGCATAAGAGACTTATTTTTAAAAACATAAAAAAATCTTAAACCAAAAGTTTTTGAATGGTAGTGTATAGTTTAATACACTTTTGTTAATCCATCCATAGTTTAACCAAATTGAAAGCCCCCAAAACTAATTTAAGTATAGTAATATGTAATAATGTGATTTAAGCACTTAAACCATTAGAAACTCCAGAACTATCAGCATTTAAATAAATCCTATAAATGCACAGAATCTAATCATTAATCAAAACCTTTGAATTGTGAATCGAATGAAAGCGATTCACTGTCTACCCAAAGATTCACTCCCCTAGGGTCAACAAAGATGCTTTATTTGTTTTGTATTTATTTACCTAGTTTCTTTTAGAAAAATTCCAATTAAAAAAGATGGAAATGGCTAATATTGAGCTTCATAGAAATTCTCCATTAGGTTCATTCTGTTCTCTCTTCCTCTGTCCCACTCTTTAGCACAGGAGAAATGACAAACAAGGAGAAGTGTCCTGATCTGAGGTCACACTCGTGTAGCAGAGACTCTAAAGGTTGCTAAAAGCCAGTCGAGACAGTCAGTAAGGACAAACCTGGGCATATGTTTCCCCCGGTGGATTGTGTGTGCTTTTTATGAGTAGTTTTACTTACCATGAGTGTCCTGAGATGAACGAGAGAAATCAGGAAAATGCTGCAGTCTTTTGGACTGAGAATCATTCTAAAACCGTGACAAAGTATGGCAGTGGATTGTGAAATGTTTAGATTTTTTCTCTTGTCGACTAGTAGTCGTTCATTTAAGCCATTAGTCGACTAATCACACGTTGTAAGCAATTAGACGACTAATCGCATGTTTTAAGCCATTAGTCAACTAATCACACGTTTTAAGCAATTAGTCAACCAATCAAATGTTTTGAGCAATTAGTCGACTAATCAAATGTTTTGAGCAATTAGTCGACTAATCAAATATTTTAAGCCATTAGTCAACTAATCACACTTTTTAATTGTCTGGCTATTACCAGACCAAGCTCAATCTTTTAAGATTGAACACTGGTCTGGGGAGTCTGCTCTGTATTTTCTACTGCACAAGAGGCGTGATCAACAAGCATAATTCAAATGACTCTGTACGCAATTGGATAATCCTTCAACCAATCAGACCACAAGAGGCGTGATCAACGGGCATCGATCCATTGCTTCACTATCCGTCATTGTGTTAAACTCGCCAATAGCGTGCCAGGTGGATAAGCCAGTCTGTGATTGGTTCCCGCAAATGTGTAACAGAAGCAGGATAAATTAATGTACAGGTTTCCAGCCTGAGCTGCAGGGCGAAATCAAATCATCAGCAGATCAGGCTGGGTTTACCCAGTCTAATGTTTTAAGCCATTAGTCGACTAAATTTAAAGCATGTTTTGGGTAATTATTAATGATTATGAATTTGTCAGGAGAAAATGGCAAGGAGACATTTTAATTTTCTATTAATAAACAATTTTTCCCTGGGTCAGTGTCGGCTGCAAAGCTGAAGTTGACACTGCTTAGTCGACTAAAACCCCGTTTCCACCTAAATTACCCAGAACAATTCGTCCCAGGAATTCTTCCCCCCCCCCCCCCCGAAAGTTTCTGAACTTTGAAAAAGTACTACCTCGTGAGCAGGGCCATTTTGAGGGCGAAATATTTACCCAGAACTTCATTTAGACCCTGGTTGCTGCAGTTGAAACACACAGAGTACCACCCCAAAGTCTCTAGTTCCTGGAGAAAGTTCCTGCAGTGTAAATGCGGCTTAAGCCTCTTCTCGTTGACTAACATTTAGTCGACTAAAAGGGGGCAGCCTTAGAAATGTTTCTTGTGGTTTCCACCATTTTGTTAGCCCCTACTCTTGTAGGAAGTTGTGTAGTATTTTGTCTTCTGAGTGTTTGGGTTTTTCTCTGGGATGCCATCAAGTAAAATCAAGTCCTGCGCTACATTTTTCTTGTTGAATATCCTGTTTCACTATGAAGTATATAGGATTGTGGAAGTAAAATCGGTTGTGAACGTCATTTCAGGTTGACTGAGCAAGTAAAACACCAGCAAGTACAACTCATATTTTCCTCATAACATAAAGATTTTGTCTTCCTTTTTTTCATGCATTAAAGACTCCCCAGAGCTGTTGTTTAGGTATGGTCTGTAAAGTCTGTAAATGAATAAAATGAGGTGCTGTGGAGCTTTAAGTGGAAACAGAGCTCAATAACAAAAGTCCAGGTTCAAGAGCAGCTACTCAAACAGAAGTTGTGGAAAGTGTGTTAAAGGTAAAAAGTGTGTGTGTGAGAGAGAGAGAGAGAGAGAGAGAGAGAGAGAGAGAGAGAGAGAGAGAGAGAGAGAGAGAGAGAGAGAGAGAGAGAGAGGGTTCAGTCTAGAGCAAGAAGTCAATAGTCTGAGTCTGTAAGTCTGGTTAATGAATACCGCCCCCTCAGGGTGATCCCTTCATGTAAACACTTCATCACACCAGCAGTGAGAGACTGCATGCCTCCCAGGGGCATGGCCACTCACCGCCCATGACTTTACAGCCTATCAATATCTCCCATCCTCAGGTAAACGTGCACACACACAAACAAACTTTGCATTCTTGAGACAAACTGACAAGAACCTGCATTTGTATTGGTTTGTTACCTTCTGATTTATTCCTGTCTCTGGCCTTTCTTCCTTTCTACTCTTTAGTAGCTAATTTTGGGGTATTACCATAGTTGGAGAGAGAGGACTAATGAGGATTACATTAGTTAATGCTGACTGCAGCTACTCTAATCACTCCTAATCAATACTGTTGTCTATTCATGTGTAGTACTTCAGTGTGTGAATGTGTATTTGATTGTTTATTCAGCTATACTTGTTGTCTCAAGAAGTTAGTTAAATTGGACAAAACCTCCCCTTTAGGGGCAACCCCAAAGCAATGTTTTTCTTCCTTTTTTTTTCTAAAATGCAGGGGAAAAAACTTCTAGGGGTATGGGTTGTATTGAGTCAAATTATATCTCAATCAGCTTTATATAAAAACAATAAACTTATATGGTATTTAGATAGCCATATTTCATATTACATGCATGTTTTGCCATTTTTTGTGGTCAAAATGACCTTACAAACACATTAAAACTCAACATACACATATCAGGCATAACATTATGACAGGTGAAGTGAATAACACTGATTAGCTCTTCATCATGGCACCTGTTAGGCGGCAACTGAACAGTTTGTCCTCAAAGTTGATGTGTTAGAAGCAGGAAAAATGGGCAAGCTTAAGGATTTAAACAAGGAGTTTGACAAGGGCCAAATTGTGATGGCTAGACTACTGGGTCAGAGCATCGCCAAAACTGCAGCTCTTGTGGGGTATTCCCGGTCTGCAGTGGTCAGTATCTATCAAAATTGTCCAAGGGAGGAACAGTGGTGAACTGGCGACAGGGTCATGGGCGGCCAAGGGTCATTGATGCACGTGGGGAGCACAGGTCCGATCAAACAGACGAGCTACTGTAGCTCAAATTGCTCAAGAAGTTATTGCTAGTTCTGATAGAAAGGTGTCAGAATACACAGTGCATCAGTTTGTCGCATATCGGGCTGCATAGCCGCAGACCAGTCAGGGTGCCCGTGCTGACCCCTGTCCACCTCCAAAAGTGCCAACAGTGGGCACGTGAGCATCAGAACTGGACCACAGAGCAATGGAAAAAGGTGGCCTGGTCTGATGAATCACATTTTTCTTTTACATCGCGTGGATTGCCGGGTGCATGTGCGTCGCTTACCTGAGGAACACATGGCACCAGGATGCATTATGGGAAGAAGGCAAGCCGGTGGGGGCAAGTGTGATGCTTTGGGCAAGGTTCTGCTGGGAAACCTTGGGTCCTGCCATCCATGTGGATGTTACTTTGACTCATACCATGGTTCAGGAATGGTTTGAGGAGCACAACAATGAGTTTGAGGTGTTGACTTGGCCTACAAATTCCCCACCTTGGACTTAAAGGATCTGCTGCTAACATCTTGGTGCTAGATACCACAGCACTCCTTCAGGGGTCTAGTGGAGTCCATGCCTCGACGGGTCAGGGCTGTTTTGGCAGCAAAAGGGGGACCAACACAATATTAGGTCATAATGTTATGCCTGATCGTTGTAAACTTGTGAGCACTCTTTATCAATCAAAAGGTTCATAAATGGGCCAAAAATGGTTTTAATTTAAAATCTGAAAATGTAATTTTAACTGAAAAAAAAAAAAAAAAAAAGAATGCTACTGTTTATTTGTTTATGTGTTGAATATAAGTTACTAAATTCTGTGAAATATATTACTGTAGAATTAATGGAATAATAAATGTAATATTACCTTGAAACTTTACACTAATGATATCTGTAAGTGTAAGTACCTTATTTAGGTGAAAATGTATATACATTTCTGAACAATATATGTACTTTTACAGTAAAATATATATTTTTTTGTAAGTACTAAAATGTATGAGTCACATTATAATATTTATAAGGTGAAAACCATAAAAGAAAGTTTCCAAATGTTTGACACATTACATAGTTTCATTACTTTTATATGAATAGTTTAGTATGAGAATATTTTATTCGTTTTAGAAGGTTCTCACTAGTGTATCTGTACAAGTTTGTGTGTTTGTAGAAGTGACTCTGCTGTGAGGAAGTGATCCTGCTTCAGTTAGTTTAATTTTTCTTATTCCCATCTTAAATTGTCAAATACATAGTGCAGTATATCAGTCTAAAGTTCCTGCCTGCTTCCACAAATATAAGGCGCATTTAGTTGGCTAGACTTGGTCTAACTGTGATGTTGATCTCTGCTGATGTGATGGCTGACGGCAGTGTGATTTAGACTTCCACCTGAGCAATCACAGGTGGTGTGACGGAGCCAAACTGATGTGTCTGTGTCTCAGCTGTAAGAAGCGTGGCCTCCAGCAACAGACGCTATGAGTCATCCCTAAAGACACTGACAAGCATTGAAAGGCGTTGTCTGTGGCGTGAGGTGATAATGTAAGAAAGGATGATTAGTATTGGGCAACTATAAAATGATTTATATGCTATTATAGCTTTTATTAATATTTTAAATGAGTTTTTATTTGTATATTTTCAGATTTCATTTAAATTGTTTTAAATATTTTAATGTTTTATTAAAAAAATTATATTAATGTTATTTTTGATATATATTTTATAACTTAACTGTTATTTCAGTTAGTTGCCAAAGCAACTAAATGTTTTTGTTTTAACTTTCATCAAATATTTATATTTTATTTTATTATTTCAATTCTCAAAAATGATTTCTTAGTTTTCAATTAGCAATAACACAGGTATTATACATCATCATTGTATTTCATGTACTGCTGGTTTCAATATTTAAAAACTATATTTAACAAT